>UCOJ01000781.1:0-65152 GCA_900474305.1 Cecidostiba fungosa | reverse complement strand
GCCACAGATAAAGCTGATTCGGCAATAAAAAAAGGCAAGGAAAAGACCGGCGGATTCTTGTCAGGAATCTTCAAAGGAGCTAAACACGCAGCTGATGAAGTTGCCGATGAGGTGAAAGAATTTGCAGAGGAAACAAAGCAGGATGCTATCGAGGAGGAAGAAAAGGCTAAGAAAGCTGCTAAAGAAGCTGTTAAAGACACGAAAGAAGCGTTAGATAAAGCCGCTAGTGATGCAACGAAAAAAGCAGAGGAGACGGTCGACGAAATTTCGAAATTAGAACTAAAAGCTAAAAAGGATGCCGAACACGGCAGAAAGGAAATTAGTGAAATTACTATTAAAATCTCTGATAGTTTACATGACACGTCTGGCGGTGTGAAAGACAAAACTAAGAGAATAAAAGATCAAGTAAAAGACACAGCAACTAGAGTTTCCGTTGAAGTACAAGACGCAGCTCATGACACTAAACAAAAAGGCGCAAAGGTTCTCAAAGATGCGGCAGATAAAACTGATGCATCGATAAAGAAAGGGAAAGACAAGACCAGTGGATTCTTAACCGGCATTTTCAAAGGTTCAAAACACTCTGCAGACGAAGCTGCCAACGACGTGAAGGATTTCGCAGAGGAAGCAAAACAAAGGGCTCACCAAGAAGAAGAGAAAATAGAAAACTTAGCCAGAAAAACAGCTCGTGATACAGTTGACGCAGTTGATAGAACTGCTACTAACGTAAGGGAAAGAGTTGGCAAGTTAAAGTCGTCGTCTTCTGAAACCGAACAAGGAGACGATATCGTTTCGAAAGGCAAAAGCACGAAGTTTTCAAAAAAGACTGATAGTTTAGACATAGCAGATCCTAAGACGGCTACCTTAATGTTGCTTGAAGATTCAAGAAACATGGCTTCAGCGACAAATGATAGTTTTCCAGTGAGACAGGATTCCTCTAGCTCTGAATCGAGTTCAGCTAGGAGTTCATTAGAACGAGACGCTACGGGCAAAAAGGAAAAGGATAAGACGAAAAAATCTAAAAAAGGTGGCGTTATATCGAGCATAATGAAGAAAACGAGAGGTGCCACGCACAAAATAGCCAAAGAAGTGGACCACGCGGCGGAGGGTATCAAAGACGCCACTGGTAAATTTTGGGAAGACACAAAGAGGGAATCCAAGGATTCCAGACCATCCGGTAGTTACGATGTGACACCAGCTGTCAACGACTCCGACAAAGTTAAGGACGAGGTAGCATTAGAATCTGACGTGACGCTAGAATCGTCGAAAGTATTAGGTAGTCCGACAACTATTGTTCACACGGTTGAATCACGCATTCCACAGGACGTTCAGTCTTATCAGGAGATAGAGAGGATAGAAAGGTCCGATATTAAAATTGTTAAACAATCGGTGACGATAGTATCGAGCGATGTTTCCAGTACTAGCTTATCACATTCTCAACCTCACGCACATCAAACCGTCACCACAGTCGTAACAAAGTCTGTGCGGACGGCAGCGACCCCACCACCCAGCCCTGCCGAGTTCACTGACAATAGCAGTAAAGGTATCTTGCAATAATTGTGTTATATACGTACATATATCACATAAATATATATATATACATATATTATATACCAGCTGTGTGTAACATGATTAATTAAGTTAATGCTTTTTGTAACCTTAGTTCACATATATATATCATGTGCGATTGTAAAAATCTATTACTACATCAATGACTATTGGCTATGACTCGAGATTTAACGTCGATCGAACCCAATATAAGCGAGACTTGTGTATTTCTCAGCGTCACACGTGTAGTAATGGCATTTTAACGTCCAATTATTCATAATATCGATCTATAAAAGCAACAACCATCCATATCTGTAAATCATTTTTTAACAATGCCTAATAACTTCTTTAATCTTGATCATCGCCCTTTAATTAGGATTAACGCGTTATAGACATGTTATCAATGTGTCCAAGATTAAAGACAGAATTATATATCTGTAATAATTGTATAATCTCCAACAAAAAAAAAAAACAACAATCCATATCTCATATGTCAAAGTGTCCTTTCGTTGGTTTCATGTGCGACACAATATATCTGTGACCATTTTTGTGTCTATATTTTTTGATAGCTTTTTTACCTGAGTTTGATGCATGATTCCAGGTTTTTGCGCTGTTTAGCACACCTATATCGACGAGACTTGGAAAATGAAATATGAGAAAAGACACACGCCTCTCTGTCACAATTTTGATTTTTACCCTTTTTTTACATATTATTGCTTTCCCCATCTATTATTATTATTATTTAGCAGAGCATAAAAAATCTCACGAGTAAAGCAAAAGCAAAAATAAAAATAAAATAATCTACAGTAAGTAATAAATCTCATTGAAATTAACAGGAAACCACAGTTCTAGTGACGCATGATCCGAGGTATGCCATGCAGGGAAAAACATCATTCATCCTAATCTCTGTTAAATCACTGCTTTTTATGTTGCACCTGCCAATGCAAGTGATAAACTCACACTCTGTCAATTGTGCATTTCAGATATAACGGAGGAAGCAACCAAGAGGGCGCAACTTCTAGCCGACAACGCTCTATCACTGAAACAGACAGGTAACCCATTTATTATAATCTCTAGCTCATATCATCTATCATGATGGAAAACACCACACTTATTTAGGTCGAAGGATCAGTATGTTTATGACATCATAATGAACTTATACTTTGGTGCCCTCGGTTATATTTAGCTTTATCTTCTATAGTTAGCACATGCTGACGCTTCCTACACTAACTCATCGTATTGCATGTCTTTTATTAAAAAGGTACTTGTATAATCTTAATTTTCATCTATATTATAGCGTACACGTTGCGGTTGTAAATTTATACATTCCATCATTATTCTTCTTCTTACTATTATTATATATTATAACATTACATCGTAGAGGAGAAACTGTACTTGTACAGATTTAATTAGAACTATATCTTAATTGTGTGGCTTTATACCTCATAGCTTAAATTTATAAGTATTTACTAATTACGTACACACTTTCTTTAGATAATATCGTATATACGTACAGACTAGTTTTACGATGTACCTTTTAGTAAAATACAGGCAAATATTTTAGACACTGTCTCATTTTTAAGTGTTTCAACTAACTAATTTTCTCCTAACGCTATGTTGATACGTACTAATCACAGAGAGAGAAAGAATTTCGACTTATATATATATACACCTAGAACCGTGTGTTTTTGATCCTCATAAATATCGAGAGATACTCCACACTTTAGCGATAGAATCGTCGAGATCGACCAATAGTGAGCCCTATAGACCTCTGCAGCCGCCGGGCTAGAATTTAACAATTTTAGTGTGTATCAATGTGCTTTATGTCCTTGCTCCTGTTCTTGTCCGTGTCCTTTTGGATGGGTCAGGGCATGATTCGGCTGAGATTGATGGGACTGTAGAGAGGCATGCTTCTTCTACTCCAACAAAGCAACCCGTTCCTGCTCCTCGACAATCCACCGTCTTCAAGACATCGTCAGACCATAACGACCTGAAACTAGATCTCAAGAGCAGCTCGCCCAAGAGCGCCATGAAGAAAAAGTCCAAGATACCCGAGCCCGTCAAGCCGACACGTCCACTCGTCATCAAGAAAGACATCATCGAGAACGACAAAGTAGCAGCAGCAGCAGCAGCAGCCAAGAGGAAGAGTCTCAGCAACGACGACAGCAACAAGCTCGTACAGGACCTGGAAACTAAGCTACCCGAGATCGAGCCGATCCTCCGCGAGAACGTCGTCAGTTACGTCCAGGATTCAATCTACCCCAACGACGACGAGGAAGAGGAGATAGCTTGTTTCACGAAGAAGACCGTCACCACGATAAAAACGACGGAGAGCAACTACGACCTGGACCATCCTGAGACCGATAAAGAAGCCACGAGCTCCAGTCAAACGATAGTCGAGACTGTGACGACGAAAAAGTTCGCCGATGGCAAGCAGGAGTCCTGGCGAACGATGAGCAGTTCGGGTGAAGCAAGTGTACCTGCTGAGCTCTGGGAGAGCGGACAGTTCGGGGTGATGGACGTGTCGCCGGTCTCGTGCAACAACGACGACCCGAAGAACGGCTCGAGACAAGGGACCATCAGTGACACCGACAGCGACGGCTGCTCACCCCAGCGGCGAAGATCGAGCCGTAGGCGGACCCTCGGCAGCTCCAGCGGCTCTGATGTCGCGCTGCACGAGGGCGCCGAGCTCTCGCCCATGGAGGACGACCAAGGTACCTCACTCACAGCTAACCTTCTAAGTAAGCAATGTACATATCCCGCTGAGATCGACCAGTCTTTAGGTGTACTATATGTTATATTCTTATACATATTTATGTAATATCGCATATTCGTGTACGTGTCTCTGTATTTATATGTCTTTCTCTCGCCTTATTGTTACTGTTATCTGCTGTGCGCGCCTTGTGTTTGGTGATGGCCTATTTAGGGGGTTCCCCTCTTTTTTCTTCTTCTATATATAATCGAGCTTGAATCATGTACACACGATGAAACTTATACCTCTCAACTACAATCCCCCTCCTGCTACAGCTTTTGCATGAAGTGTTACTGTCTGTCTGTATTCTTGACAATGGAAAAACTTTTGATAGTAGTACATATACGTAAAATCTATATTCTCCGTAGTGAGTAGACGTGTGCTGAAACAGTAGGATATAGATTTTATATACACACAGTAGAGACCTGCAGAAAAATAAAGCTTGTATAAAAGAGTCACATGAAAAGAATATATATAACAACAGCTTATATATTATTTATATATTACTATCGAAGAGTCTATGGTTTTCTCAGCGTTGGTGATAATCACAGGTGTGCAGTCGGGTGTGTCACACGGTCAAAGCTCACATGTATAAGCGGTAACTTGTCGGAGTCCGAGCGTCACGGTGAACCACTGTCTACCAAAACAACATAAAAAAACGATGGGGTGCTTCTGGTGCGGCGTGTATCATCATATATGCATCATCTTCTCGTAAACCAAAAAAAACAAAACGCTTCTCTCTCGAGTCTTTTTCGGATTGACTTTTATTTTTGCTACGCCTGTATACTTCACTTTTAATAAGATTATATTTATGCGTATAACGTCTACTCTGCAATTCTCTCCGAACAAAATAACTATGGCAGCTAGCTGAGAGTCTATACTTTTTTTTAATAATCTCTCTCGCAAATAAACGAACGTTAATCTTTTTATAACAACGGTCAATCCGAAAGTTGCGCGCGAGCTCTCTTTCTCATCAAAAAAAAAAAAAAAAACCTCATGTTCTGAAAAATCTCTCACGATGTTGTTGTGCACCTGATGGCTGCAGACGAGAAACGAGAAACTTACCTAAACGACGAGAGTTCAGGCCCAGTTAACGGTCAGGTTAACGGTCGAGTAGCCCTAGCGACGAGCAAGGAGAGTAGACAGTGCAGCTGTACATTTAAGATGATCGCAACCGCCACGATTTTGGTACTCCTGCTAGCCGTTATTTTTGCTATGGAGCCGGAAAGTTTTGACAGCGTCACCAGCACCCTTTCTAGTCATTCTTTGAGGGATACTGGGTACGTCTGATGCATATATCAATTACAATTTTATGATTATTAAACGACGACGACGACGATGTGAAAAAGGTAAGGACGAAAAATCGGCAGGAGACACAAGCTTTCTTTTTCTGATATGTACATAAGTCTGTATACAAGTAGTTATTATACATATATTGTAGTGCATGAAGTAGTGTATGTATTATAATGAAAATCGCATGGTATACGATTACAACGTAGTTTTGCAACAACAACAAAAACGACTTTGACCTTAACTCTGCACACGCATGTCTTGATCTTGAAAACAAAAGTAGTGATATAGAAACAAACGTCTACATTATTATAGTCCTGTCTTTATACTTACTATCACGATATTTTCTAGTTCCCAAAATAATAATCTTCTAGCAATATTCTCACGACTATATTTTTAAACAAATCTCAAGATAAAGCTAAAGTGTAGAGGGACCAACGACATAGTCGATTATATATAGGTATGAGAGAGTTAGGATTGTTAGGCGAATTCATTATGCTCGCGAAAAGGATAAGTATAATATCAGCGATACAGTTTTTTTTATATATATATACATCAAAATCAAACGACACAAACTCATCACGAAATACATCAAATATATAGTAGCTAGAATATTGTGCATACGGTTCGTCTAGCAATACTAGCGTAGTAGTTCTATACTTATTAAAATATTCTTCTTTTTTTTAATGAAAAAGTAGCTTTATATATTTTTACTTTAACGCTCTTTTTTACGTATATGAATCAATGCCGAAATGATTTTATACATTTGATAAAGCTGAAATTACGACTTTATTATGTTTTACAAATTGGGTATGTTGATTTCGGATTTTTTATTGAAATTCAATTGCTATAAAACGCTTATTATTATTATTATTATCATATATTATATTCGGCAGCTTTTGTCAACTCTATCTATCACAAGCCCGCTGCGTGTAGCACTGGTATCTTATTATTTTTTATTATTATTATATTCATACTTTTCTTGAAGAATTATTATTATTATTATTACAATATACCTACGCCTAAAGGCATCCAGATTACGAAAGCTACAAGCGATCCTTCGAACAAAGCAAGTTTCTCTGTCTTGGACGAGAACAGAGATTCTGCTTTGTAAAATTATATACTTATCATCATCATACATTCTCATTTCATCATCTTAATATATAAATATTGTATCTAATAACTTAATTTATAAGAAAATTTAAGAGATTATTATTGCATTTTCAACTACACTGCTATGTCACTTTTTTTATAATTTTTTATCGAAGGAAAGACTGTACTTAGTAAAGCTTCAACAAAATTCGAGTATACATATATTACTTGTGCAAATTATTTTCTTATTTTTTTAAATTAATTTTTGTTGTAAATTCGTACAAACACTGCGTATCAGCAGAGAATTACGTAGTCCGCATATCTTATACATAATTTGGCTGATTGAGTAAAAAGTACAGTGTATTGTCCAATGTTTAGAAAATTGTTCTTTCACTTTTTTTATATGTGTCTAGTATATATAATAATTGAACCCTTGTATGGGCATGACATAAAATCGAGGTATATATATAGTAAAATTCACATATGCGAATTATAAGTGGATATACCTATATATTAGTATGAATTTTATACGGAAAAATATAAGTGCACCCGTAAATTCGTACATTGTTTACGCCTCTGTAAGAAATTATCAGCATAAATATTGGCAACAGGAAAGAGTTGTTAATGACGATGCAGACGCGTTTTAACCCAATTTTTGCATGTTTCTTTCACGCAGAAAATGACTTTATGCAACAAAACGAGCCTACCTTCATGGAAACGACGACCACGACTGAACTCAACCCCGAAACACACGAAAGGTAATAATATAAGCATCAGAATTTAAATTCACAATCTCGACATTACGACGCGCTAGAATTATTTATAATTATTAGTAACAACCGCACGATGAGTCACTCCGAGTGATTTACACTCTAATTCTCGGATAAATCGATTATTATTCCAATGACAGTTATTAAACTCGGTGATTTCATGCTTTTTGCAATCAGATCGAGATCGTTTTGTACAATTATATTCGCTATTGCTAATCGATTTTTTTCTCTTCCTCCACCAGGATAACCACGAGAGTCACACGAACGATGACGACGTCAGTGCCTGGAGCGGCTGAGGACAGCGGCGGTAGCGATGAGATGCGCGAGTCGATGCAGAAGATCGTCGACCAATTCATGACGGAAGAACGAAAGGGACATCATCAGTGAATAACGTTCTCCAATGAATCGAAGATGCGAGGAACACTTTATACATAGACTATATAAATATATAAATATATATAAAGTATAGGCATAATAAAAAACGGGCGAGCGAACGGCGCGAACTTTTTGAAACGAATATCGCGCGCGCACGTGAGCCTCGTGTGTTCTCTATTATATATTATACATAAAGAAGAAGATGAAGATGAAGAAAAAAAAGCACTTCCGCGCCGACCGCGCAGCTGAGCCAGCAGTATATCGTCGTCATAACGATGAGCGCTTTTGGCCTATAATACACGGATCGTCGGAGCGTTTGTTATACTTTCGGAAAATCGAGGAATGGAGAAATAATATGATAAACAATGAATCATGATCATGAATTAATTATTACATATTAATATATAAGAGAAAGAAAAATTATGATGAATTATATTATATTGCTTCTATCGTTCCCTCCCCCTGCCCCCTCTGCTCTCTATCTCTATGTAGCCTTATTGTGTTTGCTCTCGTGATATGTGAGCGACGAGAAGGATTATATCGTATTAGCCACACAGTTCGCGACTAGCTTTTTGCATAATGTAACGCTAGTCTCTCTCATCCCCCCCACTACGTCAGCCCGTCCATGTAAACGTTTGTTGTATGCATCTCTCATAAATATTATACGCGGCGAAAAAGGACAGTTATTATATAATTATGATGAGGGGCGAACTATTTAGGTAGCTGAGAGAAAGAGTTGTGTAATACATAGAGAATGTTATAAAGCGAAATCAAATTATATCGGCGTATTATCTATGATAATGTGAGGGAGGAGAGGAGGAGGTGGTGTGTAGCGTAGTGTCAGCCAATTCGAATGAACTGTAACGATGTAATTGTATACTCGACATCATTTACCTGATGATGGGCGATCGTTGTTAATTTGTAAGATTATAAGATTCTATATGAGCTTCGGCTTTCGGTGGACGATTTTAAAGCTAAACAAAATCATGATGCGAAGATTAAATATTATTATTATTATAATTATGCTTTCCCCCGCAATCCTAAATATCATATTGATTGATCTATTATTATATTATTATTATATTATTATTATAAGATGAGCGTTAAAACGATTATATATATGTATGCTGACTTGCCATTCCGCAAAGCACAAACGCATATAATGATGACGAAGAAGCACAATAAAAATCGAGATTCTCCTTTTCTCTTTTGAAGCTATATTTGAAGAAAATAAAGTTATTATTAATTAATTACATTATTGTATTGTATTATTATGTGTCTGCGCGACAAGCGAGTTTCTGGTTTGAGGCAATGGCAAGGCATCGTGTTTTTAAAAACGACCGATGAAAAAAAAACAAATAAATGAAAATAATGAATAAACGACGAAATATAATAATTATGTACATTGGACTTATTTAATGGAAAATAATTCCTAACAATCTTTTTCAATTGTGTATATTTATAATTATTTTTAGCCATAAATTATATATAAATAAATGTACGGATTATGCGCATTGTAATGAATTTACGCAATCTCAATGGCATGGTGAATATTTTTATTATTTATAGAGGAGACGACGGAGGATGATGATGACACGAGATGACTGTTTTGTAACCGTTATAAACTTTTATTCTCTCGACGCTGAAAACAAATTTGGATATATTTGACGTTGGATATATTTAGGAAAATTTTGACGAAACTATCGAAGGATTTATGGATAAACAAATTTCGACTTTATATATTATAAGAGAGGGAGGCGTTAGCTTTTAATGTGTAACAACGTCAAGGCAGTTGACTAAAAAAAGGGCGATTTAACGAGATATGAAAAAAAAGGTCACACACCCGGATGGAATATAAAAGAAAAATTACCTTTAGAAATCTCCTAGCGTAAAGATATTCTATTAATATACAAAATATTATTATATTAAAATGGATTATGTCTACACATCCAAGATTTATAAATTATAATGTATAATGTCCACTGTGCTGCATTCAATAGACTTGCCTAGAGCCCACCCGACCTAAGGACCAAAGGCACAATCACATGCATCTAATAAAGTCTTGAAAATGCTTCTACTAATACGTATTTCAATACTTCACACATACACACTCACGTAATGCTCGACGAGATCATCGTTATATATATTATATATTTAACATTCTGATCGCATTTATTTCGATAATTTCATATACATATATATTTACTTTTCATCCCGTGAATTATTATACCAAATAAAGAGCTGCTTTCAGCAATGTAGTATTAATTTTACTTATATATAATTCAAGTTATTTCATTTAATTTAATCTATACAGTGGAATAAATCATTATAAAACTTACTTGTATCATTTTCTGTCTTTAGTAGTAATAGTAACAGTAGCAAGATAAAATAATAATGATTGCAATCGATTTTTATGACTATCTAACTGACGAGGAGAATTCGGGTTGCATATAATAACCAAGCATTAATTCATTGTGATCATTTATTTATTGACATACAATAGATACAGCAGGCGATATGGTAAAGGTAGGTGTATTGCACATCGGAATTACAAATTTTTCTATTCCCTCTAAAATGTGTAGATCCAGTTATCTATTCTTAATAAAGAAACTTAAAAAAAAAGGTTTGCGTAACTAAAATCTCGGGTTAGTTCAGAATTCCATAATTGTAGATTATCTACTAGTTTAATCTACAAAATGAATTTGTGCTGCCAGCGCAACATTTCAACATACTTCAATAAACCAGCAGTTGCCAAGTAGATACAAATCAAACATGTTATTATTTTGTCGCGATACAAGGAAATAATATGTTCCTTATTGAAAAACTCATATGGACACTTTATAATTGGCAGTTTATATTTTTTCTCGAGCATGTTTAATAAAATACATGCAAATTGGATATACTAACGTAACACTTCAAAATGACAATAAAATCGAGTCGAAAACGAGAAACAGCAACATACAAGTTGCATTGCATTGATACGCGATATAAATAACCTTCATTTTACTTCAGTATATACATATATTTTATATATATAAATATACTACACAATGTCAAACTATCAAGGCCATACCTAGATATTTATTTTTGTATCAACAATTTTCGATCTTTACTAAAAATTTTTACACTCAGTAGTGTAACATTTTTTCAATTTAAATATAAGGAATCATAAAATGATACTCAAAGTATAGTTAGACAATTGTTTTATTCATTTCAGTTGTTATGAAATGATACACCATACAATAATTTTTGCCAAATAAACAGTTTGAGGTGAATGAGTAGCTTGAAAACTCTTAAAAAACGCTAACGTGAAAACGCCCGTTTTCACATTATAATACAAATAACTTTTTTTTTATATCTACAAAATCAAACCTATTAATTATGCCTTGATAGAACCATGGTTGACCTGCACCACGCAGTGGAGGTATTGGAAATAACGTCGAGTTTCAAATAAAAATAAAAATCAGTACCTAATTTTTAACGGAAATGACTATAAAATGATAAATTTTTCGTCAACAAGAATGTAACTTGGATCGAAAAAAACTTGAAGATTTATTTTAGTTACAAGACACCGACTGTTCGATATTAGCTGTACAAAAACAGCAAATGCTAAAGCATCCTCACCGAGTAGTCGATTATATTCCTGATATTTTATTCTATTCACTGCTTAATTTGTTAGATCATCAGATCTGAAAAATAATAAAAACCGTTAAAATCATAATAATGAAAATAAAATTAAAAGAAAATATAAAAAATTATAATTCATACATTGTCCACATCGTCTTCATCATCGTCACTAATTTCATCACCGAATTCAATATCTTCATCGAAACCATCTTCCACAAACGTGACAGTGTCGTTGATGCGGACTGAAACAAAAACATTGGGTTGAGTACATATTATATATAATATTTAGAATAGTGAAAAATTCGTTTCAAAAAAATGTTCTCCTTAAATTTACCTGTTTCTGGGAACTCTCCGTAAGTTTTCAAATTTCTGGCTTCATCAGCAGTATACTTTAAGATTACATCTGCTTTGGCATCTTGGTAATCACGTAAACCAATAAGAATAATATCACCTTGATTGATCCATACTTTTTTACGCAGCTTCCCTCTGATGTGACACAATCGCTTTACTCCATCGAAGCACATTGCTTCTAACCGACCGTTGCCAAGCATTTTTGTGACTTGTGCATATTCTGTAAATAAAAAAAATAAAAAAATTTAAACATTGATAACTCATTCATCTTAAATGACTCAAGCAAGCTTTTATCGAAAAACAAACAAACGAATTCACTCGTTCGCGTATATGATAAACGACGTTTCACGCATCAAAAGGAAAGTTGTTTGTTGTATATCTCACCTTGGCCATCCTCTTTGAAGACCAACTCTCTCTTTTCCGTCTCGTTCTCGTTCTTTCCTCTCCTCCTGTTTTTACCTCCCTTTCCTACAAACGAAAATACGTCAAGGTTAGCACACAGCTTGGATAAATGTTAAAAGAAAAATGTCTGCAGATCATAGTTTGATGCTTTGAAGTATATGCGTGTATGGTGACTAAGAACGCACAATTGACAATATAGGTTATCTCGAGTTCACTGCAGCATTATTGCGATTTCTCGCGTGAAAAAATCCGGAATCTATGTGTATACTTTAAAATAATAAGGACGGCGTTCGTAGTTTTGCGAATAAATGTACTTACCCTTATTCTTCGGCATGATGAGGGTTTACTGAAGAAAACTACAAAAATCCACAAACAGTTGTCTCATCAACTCCTTGAGCTCAATATCTGGCTGCTGGCATGTGAAAAGGAAGAGGAAATACTACGTGAAACTAACGCGCGATGACAGACGAATGGCAACGAAATATAATTTACATGGTTATAGGAAAATTTTACTTGGAAGTAAGCAATAAAATTTTAATTATTATTTTTGTTCGTTTACCAAAGTGCGAAAACGATAAAAATTTAATTTTTGTTTTCCAAAAAATCACAATCGCGCTCTTGACTAGACGTTAGCGTGACTGCTGTGGTATCGATCATTTTGTTATTAGGCGGGCAGTTCGAATTCTTCAATTAATAAATCGGAAAAGCATCATTGTCTCGATGATTTTGATACTCATAATTTCAGTTAAAGTACTTTAAGTCATCTAAAACAGATAATAATTGTTTGCATTTGACTTTTGTCGGAAATTCGTTTGCAGAAGCGATCTATATAGACGCAACAGCGCGCGACAGTCGGTTGGCTATAGTTTAGTAGGCGTTGACATTTTAGCACAATATTTTGTGTTTGTCGCACATATAGGGTAGTAGCAGACGAAATGCAAACTAAATAAAAAGCCGTGTTTGGTGCGAGTGTGTCGTGCAGCTCGGAAAATGGACTCGTCCGCGAAAATAATGTAATTTCGAGGCTCGGGATAAACAGAGTCAGTCGAAAAAGTGTTTTTTAACATTGAAAAGAGTATAAGCATTGGTTGTCACGAAAATGAATTGCTTGTTTACACCTAAAAGTTTGAAACGGACTATGAATGAACCACAGGACAATGTTATTAGTTCAGCTATTTTTAATTGCGTTTTGATCGGATGTTTATAATAATATGCTCTTTAGATGTAAATTGAAGGTGTAATTTGCATTTTATCCATGTTCGATATCTAAGTAGGTCATTTATATAATCATGTTGATCAGAGTCTGTTGTGTACGAGTTGGAGTCCTTTAATGAGGTTAACATTTTGCAGGTAGTAATTCTCGAAATTGCAAGTATGGAGGAGAATATAGAATGTGGCGGTTTCACATTTTTTAATAATTTTGACTCTGCGAATCTGGCTAAGGTCGAGGCCGTTGAAATCAATAAGACTGACAATGGTAAGATTTTTAGCTGAAAACTCAGCTCTATTTCAAAGACATTGTTATAAAATTTATTGTCATTGCAGGAAAAGGTGAAAACAATAAAACCTATAAAAGTTGTTCATCGATTGAACTTCCCAGCTATGAATTCAACATTTGGACGAAGCACGATTGCCATGGGACAGAATACCAAAACAATAACAAAAATTGGTTTTATTTTGGTATCAAAGCAGCCGCACAAGGTGTTTATGTTAAACTCAATTTAGTTAATCTCAACAAACAAGTGAAAATGTTTAGCCAAGGAATGTGTCCTGTGTTCAAAGTCACTCCAGGACATCCTCAATGGGAAAGAATAAGGGAGAAACCCACCTTTACAGTAAGAATAACATACTTTAAAATTTTCCTCTTTTAGTCCTTTTGATTGGAATCACAAATATAATGACAGTATATTTATATTTCAGGCAGATGATAAAAACAATGAATTCATTTTGTCGTTTAATTATCGCACCTCAGAAAATCCTAATGCCATCACTTATTTTGCATTTACATATCCATTTTCTTACACAGAGTTACAGAATCACTTGAAAAAGATAGATGCAAAAATGACAAAGCAAAACGTTAATCTTGCTGATGACATTTATTATCATAGAGAAAATGCTATAAATTCATTAGAAGGACGAAGACTTGATATTCTGACAATAAGTTCATACTACAACATACTGACAGAAAGAGAGGCCAAACTAAAAGACTTATTTCCGGATGAAAACGAAGAAAGACCATTTAAGTTCCAAGATAAAAAAGTAAATAATAACATCAGTGATTCAATGACATTTGCTTTTCATTATAGATAATATTAATATGACTTTTTTCAATTTTGCAGATCATTTTTATAAGTGCCAGAGTACATCCTGGAGAAACACCTTCCAGTTTTGTTTTGAATGGATTTTTAAATTTATTGCTAAACAGGGAAGATCAAATAGCTATAGCTCTACGTCGACTTTATGTCTTCAAGCTGATACCAATGCTTAATCCAGATGGTGTAGCTCAAGGCTATTATAGAATGGATACAAGAGGAGTAAATCTCAATAGACTGTATCTCAATCCATCAAAAAAAGATCATCCGACAATATTTGCAGCAAAAACACTGCTCAGGTTTATAGAGAAAAAATATTTTTATATAATTTACAAATTTTTGTATGGACATATCATCATTACTTTTACATTTAATTTACAGGTATTATCACAATTCATATTCCTTGCCAGAAGACCATGTTCCTGAAATAACTAATAAGCATAATATTAGTACCTTTGATACTACAAGCAGTATCAATACTATTTCAAATGAAACAAACAAGTTGCTCCAAAGGGTAAGGTTTTTAATTTATTTTTGAAAAATTTAGTGATTTAACCATTTTTTTTAACTTTAAATTTATCATCAGGTAACTCTGATGTCTCTTGAAGAAAAGAATAAAGTTATAGAGCAGGGAAGCCGTGTAAGAAATTGCTTAGTTCAGGCATCTGAGAAATCAATATGTAAGTTTAGACTTGAAAAGCAGTACTGTAATTAAACTAATGAGAGCGATTTAAATGATTGGCCTTTTACTGTTTACAGTGAAAAGTCAAGGATATGTAGAGAATCAACCAAAATCTATAGAATCAGTAGAGAATGTTCCATGCAAACGATTGTGTTCAGCTAGTAGTATAAAACAGTCTCCACGAAGTTCGTCAGAAGATTCCGGAATATTTTTGTACATTGACTTTCACGGCCATGCATCGAAAAAAGGCATTTTTATGTATGGAAATCATTTTGAAGATCCAGAAGACTCGTCAGCTTGCATGCTGTTACCAAAATTGATGTCTATAAATAATCCTAACTTTCACTTCACGTCGTGTAATTTTGCCGAGAAAAATATGTACCTTGTGTAAGTACAAACTGAATTTTGCACCGTAGTATCAAAAGTAAAGTATTTCATGAACAATATTGTGTTACAGTGATAAACGAGATGGTATGTCACGTGAAGGTTCTGGTCGAGTTGCTGTGTATAAACTCACTGGTTTAGTTCACAGTTACACTCTAGAATGTAACTATAACACTGGACGTCTAGTTAACACAGTACCTGCAAGAGTTAAAGAAGGGTTACATAAAATTCGTGGTCAGTTGTTTGTACCACCCAAATATAATCCAGCAATTTTCGAAGAGGTGAATGCGACCGTCTAATATATAAATTAATGCATCAATCAACGTAAATTCATAAACGTTGTTTTTGTGCAGGTTGGGGCTGCTCTTGGACCATCGATACTTGACATGACTGGTAACAATCCTAACAGCAGATTACCAAACAGTCAATATCGTTCGCTGAAAGGTCTCAAATCGTATTTGAAATTAATATCCACTAATCACTATCAAACGTCTTTGAACAAACCTTTGCATAAGGTAAATCTTTCTGATACAGAAAATGATGTTTTTGATGTTAATGATGTTGCAAATGCTGAAATAAGACAGTGTATCCTATGCTGACATTGAAAGTTACACAAAACAAGTGATCAAGCCAGTTATTGTGCCTTATGGCAACTATGTAGTATTCATAAAAGTAGTACTTAAGCATTAACAGAAGATTTTAAATTAGATAAATTAATTGGACGTAGTAGAGACTTATATAGAATTGTATTTATTTTAATTTATTGAGTCAATTTGAAAATTCTATTTCTAACGTAGGTAAATTAAATTCATGAGGTTATCAAAAGTTTATCAAATTTATAATGAATTAAATCTAAGCAAAATAATTATATTTAGATGCAAGCTTTTCTAGAACAATGATAGAACTATCAGTTTTGAAGCATAATATTTAAAGATGATAATTATTTATAAAATATTTATAAACCTTTTATACAAAGGGGCTTCCTTACACTTGTTTGCAAAAAAAATTTACGCTTTACAACAATGTTTTGGTATTATAGTAAGCACATTATTATTTTTTACTTTTACGTTATTTTCATTCTCATAGGGTAGATTGAGACAGGAAAAATAACGTATTAATTAGTATTTTCTCGATAATTTTTAACGAATTTTAACAATTGCATTTCCTTGTCTTTTTCTTCCCTTATATTTTGCAATACTTTTATATCAGTAGATTACAGCAGTATATGGTAAAGATAGATATACTTGAGACCAAGCAATCTATACAAATATTTCTTTCGATAATAAAAATTGACAATGAGTTGTTAGGAAAATATCTTTTTCTATTCGAAACCATTGATAGGCGCCCAAGAAGAAAAAGTCGATAAAGGAATATCTATTTCTATTGAAAACTGCTGATAAGCGCACGATAAATCTTTTCGCATTTATGTTAGCACCTAATTATGGCAATTTTTCTGATTTTTTTTAGCACACACATGTTATAAAACTGTACAAGGGTAACATTAACTTTTATTTTACGATATTATTTCTATTTATAGATAGCTGGAAAGACTGTAGTATAGCAAAAAGGCATAATATGCTTACTGGATACCTTAAAAAAATTATACATTTCTCACGCTTTGTTCCTCACAACAAAATGTGTGATTGACTGAAAAAAACTTGACGTGTTCAGTGACTCAACAAACAAATTTATATATAAATAACTATAAATATGTATAGTGTAATGTTTTCACCCACATGTGCATATATACATTGATACGTATATATGTACGACTGTGTATATGGATAAATCTGTACCACACACGAGGCGGCAGTTTTGATATATACATATATGTGTATATATGAATATGTGCATTAACATATAATTTATAATGTTTTGTAGAAAAAAAAGAAGTGTTGAAAAATATAATACTTTTATACTCATTAATTTGTTTGATTTTCATCGTTATCCTGCTTCTTCGTTATATATTTATATAGTCACTTTTATTATCCAAACATCGTCACCTTAATCTTGATTGAGTATAAATATTCTTTGTCTATACAGCACAATTTGCGTTTTATCAGTAAATTTGAATCGCTTTATCAATTAATCCAAGAAGTCATCGACGTATTAATGATTTGCAGAATAACGGCGGTGATCAGTATCGATATTCGCAAGACTCGACGTGCGACGAGTCAAAATTCATCACCAATTTCGTGATGAAGTCATCTTCGATCTACACCACCGAATTCTCGAACAATACCTACAAATTGTTTCGCACTGCCAGTATCTACGGAACGATTAAGAAAAAAATAAAGAAACGAATATCCCGCCAGGCAAGTCTAACGAAAAATTCAAACCCGAGCAAAGGCAAAAATCGAGACAGTAAAATTCGAGTATCCAAAATCATATCCGCCCACATTCAGCCGAAAAGTAAATCGACTATCTCGAGTCACAACAAAATCGGCGCAAAAACCAACTTTTCTACGAATAAGAAACAGTCGTCGACCAAAGAGAAAAACATGAAAGTCAAATTGCCAGTTAAAAATTCGGCGAAGAAGTCGTCGATTTACGCAAAGAAGATAGGAAGCAAAAAGTTGCAAGGACCACAGAAGGCTAATTCGAGAAACGCCGCAAAGGCTTCATCGAAGACTTCTTATAAGCAAAAAAATAAAAATATCAATAACGTTTCTAAAAGCAAAGGCAAAAAAGAGATGGCAAAGTCTAATTGCAAGAGTCCGAAAAAGTCTTCCTCTACAAAGATTTGAAGTTCTTACACACCTATATAAACTCTGTCTAAAATTTTGTAAGATGCAATTGTTATACATTATCCTATACTATTTGCAAATCGCAACTCAGTTGTTGTTATACATATACCTTTTCTAACAATGTTAACTTTACGTCACCTGCCGAATCCAATTGTAATATATTCAAATTTTTGAACTTCAACTTTTTACTATATACTCTTTTAAATCTTACGATATTTACGCATATACATATATTAAAGACACTCCGAACTGTAGAAATCATTTGTTAATATGAAAAAAAATAAAATTTGTTATACACCTACTATACAGGCTGCTGTTATTTTATTTATAAATATAAACCATTGAAATCAGCTCAATAAATCATAAAAATTAAACAACAAACACTAAACCTCTAACAAATATCCAAAAAATCGCTCATCAACTATAAGTAAAAAGGAAGAACTTGCGGTCGCGTGCGATGTGTCAGCTCAATCGCGCCTGGTCCCCCTCCAACAACGCAGACCAACTCTCCGCTAGAGTCACGAAGCCTCGCCTCTCTCTCTGCACTGGCTTCCATCAGTTTAGTCCTTACCTCGCAGGCAAGAAGTCAGGTCGCTTGGTAACGCTCACACTATACCACTCGCGCGTCTCCTCCACCTATACATTACATTGTTAACCTGAAACTCTCGCAGGTGCGGCTCTTCGAAGCACACCAAACGATATTCTGTGCTTTCAAAAAAAAAAAGAAAAGAATGGATCCTGTAGTGTCCAGGTGTACGAGGGTGATTTTCGCGCTGTTGCTGGTGTTAGCGTTGACTTTCGAAACAGGTGAGCCACGCCGCGAGTGCATTATGTATAGTGACCGTTGATGTGTGTACGCGCGTAGGAGACGCGTCTCTTTGGGCGGGGCCTGATGTGATCGGTAACAATGCGGGTCTGGTTTTTGTTGATCTTTATATGTTGACGATCGGTTATAAGGTGAGATTTTGCTGTGAGAGGGTGTAAAGTGATTTTTGAAGTGGAGGCTTTTTGCGGAGACGCTCATCAGTGCTGGAGAACGATCTGGTGCACAGGTGTGTGTGTCTGTTTACGCGCGAGGCGTCTTGTGGCTGACTTGATTGGATGAATTTTCGGAGGCTGTATAGGGATAGCTTAATACTAGATTTTTGAAGTGATCACTATTTTGAGATACTTTTGTTTAGTTGCAATGGAGATTATGTAGAATCACTGAATTATTGTTAAAGTAGAATCGATCGTTTTTGGGATAATTATTTATTACACGAATTGGGTTATCGTATTAAATGTGCATATCTTGTACGATTGAAGTGTTCAAAATTAAAGCTAAACCGATCGTCAACAAAAAGCGTACGCAACAATAATGTATTAGACGAATGAGGTCGCAGCTGCTGACTATTTAATAAGTAGTTTTTTTTCGATAACTGCGCGAATACGTCTATAGCTCCTTTTTCGTCAACACACAATGATCTCACTCGCATCTAAAAAAATTGAAGTGTCTATGAAACAATACCGAATTACAAAACCACCAAATGAAGCCTCCACCTTTAAAACTCAATCAACCTCGATTTTCCTCCCGAAAATACGCTCCTCATTTAAAATCCATATACATCATCACTCAACTATATAATCCTATATATAGAAAATCGTTACACATCACCTACTCTCAGTTATAACTACATCGACGAGATGAGAGCGACGGAAGTGACTGAATTAATTATAATATAAGCCGAAACGCGCGCGCACTACAAACTTGCCCAGAACTATACTTAATTACTCGATCGACGAGAGTAACTTGGAAAATTAAACAACTATCTCTTGGCTTATAAACAAGGATTCCACGGCCACTTATTGAAAGCTCCGAGAGAGAGAGAGAGATGAACATCGAGCCATTATAAGATTTCAATTTATACCCGCACTGGCTCTCTTGAGCGTGATGTCGATTTTTTTCTCGAGTGGCCTATTTTACTTAAAATTCAATTCTAATATAGCGGGAGATGAGATTCGACGACGGAATCGAACATTTCAGATGATAATTATTTTTCTGTTCAGTATTAAATTTTGTGTGCTGTATACGGAATTTTGTTAATTATTAGTTTATTCATCGCGTGTCTGACGAATCCTGTATACAAGTTTATCTAGACGACAGGATTATTCAGAGCAAATTATTATCTGCTCGTTCACACTAGGATGACTCGCACGCGCATCATCAGCGGTGCATAGACGTACTGTAAACACTATCTCTTCAAATATTATCGAAATTAACATCCTTGTTGATTTCGGATATTCAACGCGCCGCTCTCTGCAAACGAGAATTATTCACCTTTATTTATTTTAAGTTTAGTTAATTTTGATTTTATTATTTTCTGTTTACGACTGTCTAATTTTTTCAAAACAGCCAATGGATTTGAGTGTTACCGATGCATGAGCACAAATAGTTCTCGACCCTTTTTGTGCAACGAATTTCTGACCCACGGCTACGACATCGAGCCCGAGTCCTGCGACGATGTTTACGGGGCCAAGTATTGCATTAAGCACATCGGTCGATTCGAGGGTAAAATATACTTCTAAGCAAAAGAAAAAAAAATCGCTTCGATCATCGTACCATAACAATAACATATACCATATCGCTTAAATAATCGAGGTAGCGGGAAATTACGCATCTAATTTAGAGCTTAAAATATCATGGTAATGGGAAGACTAATAATGCTCTGGTGAAAGTCCCTCCGATAATAATCAACTTACAACAAAATATTACTCGCATAGCACTAACCATTAACTGATTTAACGCATATCTGGAGCCCTGGCATTGGATTGCTACCAGTGCACCTCAGCCGAGGAGTGGAAGTGCGAGAATCCCGAACTGGTGGCTTACCTACAGCCCAGGAATTGCAATCACGTCTTCGAGGCACAGTATTGCGTGAAAACCGTCGGACGATACGGAGGTTCTTTTTTTACAGCTGATCGAGAATGACGTTTTTGATATTTTTTTGTGACACCGCATTTTTTACATTCTGTGTGATAATTATAGTTGAATTAACTAACTATTTTTCTTTGTGAAATTTTAATCACGATGTTTCAGAGGAATGATTTTGTGTTGTAGACAAGTACACAAATCTAATAGCGTGAAGTTTCAGTGTATTTTGCTCACATTTTTTTATCGTTTGAAAATAAAGTTTCATTTTAACGTAAACAAGAATTGCATGTTCGAATATGAAAGAAAATATATCAGTAGCGAAAGATTCTAATCGAACAAAATTTGGTCCATAAGTGTGCATTTATACGTCGATGGACCGGACAGTATCTCGAGGAGCGGATCGATATTTAACGGAAGTGATTTAATGAAAACTGATGCCTATATACGAGAGTCTCGAACGTTTCTAAAAATAGTTTTCAAAAAAAAAAGTGACGCAAATCACTCGACATATCGATCCGCGAGTTCTATACCTACTGATATCTTTTCTCAAAAACAACACATCGCACTCACAAAGCAGCTAACACGTAGTAACGATAGCTTCAAATTAAGTGTAACTCTACAATAACTAATCTATAAAATAAATTATAGGTGGAATCGGAACAAAACGGTTCTGCTCATCGGTCGACCTGGGCAACTATTGCGATTACGTGAAGCAGCCGGGAGACAAGCTCACCTACAGAACGTGTGTCTTCACTTGCGATACCAACGGATGCAACCCGGCGCCTGACTTGAAGCCTTCGAAACTAGTCAACAGCTTCTTAGCCGTAGTGAGCTTCGGCTTCGCCATCTTCAGGAGATAGGACTTAACTTTGATTCCGACTTATTTTTATCCGTCCAAAACCTATCGTTCAAATAGATAAAATTACTCATTTTTATCCGTCCAAAATCTATGATTTAAATAAACATTACTTAGATTTAAGTACGCTCGTGACTATTAATTTGAGTCGTTATGTAGGTTTTACAAAAAAATTATATTAACAATACATTGTGTATACTTTGAATGTTTGTCACTCATTTTTTTTATTGAGAGGTTCTTTTATCATTAAAAAAATTTCGACGAACTTGCCATGACTCTCGTACATACAAATATCCATCACTTTCGTGTGTAATTGTATAGTTGTGCAGATATAGCATCACACGCGCGTGTTACCTGCGAAAGTCGGGTCAGACAGCGATGACGAGCGTTATATATATAATAATATATGTTTATGTGTATTTCCTTTGTGTATTATAATTCTCACAATATTCGTTTTTATTCTTTGGCATGATCGCACAAAGCGCCGGTCCGCGTTCGCGCACGTACTTCCGACATCAAGATGGTACAAATGCTCGCAATTTTTTTTCTTTCTTTGTATAAGGCCAATTTTTTGGCACTCTTGACCCATGCTGCTAGTCGTCGTTAAATTTACGTCGGCTCTACTACATAATATAATAGATGTAGTAAACGACTAATCGACGCGAGAAGTACAAAATATGTCATTTGTAAATACAAAATGCGCGTTTCGTTAGACACCCTAACTCTTTGAAGCTACGGGAGCAAATACATCGAAGGCAGTTTAATGTGTTTTTTTTTCATTATTATTGTTATTCTGTTTCGATTTGCAAAGGCACGCTATGCATATATAAGTTAATATACAGTGCTAATATGATTAGTGCGATTCTATTACAATGATTCTCGACGAACAAATTCTTTAAATATCGTCACCACGCATGGGCTAAGCAAATATTTTATTTATTTATCTCATATAAAACTGTTGGATACTCTTTCCTTGTGTAACATTGCTTTCGCGTAAAGCTACGAGAACAAATTGTTTTGTTTGCGATCGATAAAGGAGTATTGTACGTTTTCAAGCGTGAATAGTCGTAAAATTTTAAAATTCGATATTAAGCTACTCGACATCTGGTGAATAATGAGGTATTAAAAATACATTTTAATATCATATAATTTCTCATCAATCTCCTTTATAATCATTACTTGGCAGAAATATATTATTTGTTTTGGTCCAAGAATATTTGTCAATTTATTGTTTATCGTTATACTTTTTCTATCAATATTCTGGTGAGATACGCAACAATTTCATTTTTAATCAATCATTTGTTATTAAATGTTTAATAACAAAGTCTTAAATTGAACGCAATACTTTCATATTCATATAAATGTAAAAGTGATACATTATAATATATTACGTAATTTACCGCACGTACAAGCGTAGACATATATATATATATTATATGAAAATCACAAGTTTATACTACTAAACGATACCAGACAATAATTCATCTTTTGAGCAGTATATGTTATTTTAAAAATAAAAGTATCGGCAAATCTAATAAAGTAGATTTGCATTAGTGATTGCAGTGTAAATATTTTTATAACTCTCTAAAAATAAAGTATAATAAACACCAAAAACGTGGTATAAATCTGTAGCAATGAAAATAAATCAATAAGTTTAGAAATCAAAAAAGTATCGTGCCAATGAGTAAACAATTTATATTCCAAATTTCTCAAGGAATGAATCAATTAACGTAAGAAACAAATCACAGAGTCTATCTTATAACTGATAATACCAAAAAGTTCTCCCTCTATAGTTCTACTAAGTGAAACAAAGAATTAACTGTGAATTCTCACCTTCAGTACAATATAAGTATTATAAATTAAATACTGAAAGTTTGATGTAGATATTCAATTAAACGAGTTATTTTTCTATACGTTGATTATTACTATATACTAGAAATGACATTCTAGATTCTTTCGCTTTTAGCACATCGATTATTAATAATCGTAAGATGCCAATTTTCTTAAGAAAAATATAAGATGTTCGATCGAAAGAACATCAACTAATTTTTTATACATTACATACCTTACTCACATACGTATATAATTACAAGCTTTTTTGTTGGTGCTTTCTCATTTGCTCTTCTAATTCTTTAACACGTAGCTGACTATTCGCAAGTTGACGCCTGACTAACCTCAGCTCATCGGTTTGACGCAGGTAAGCCAACCGCAGTTCAGCTTCATTATTTGGTATATCTGTAGTTTCCAGTGTCTTGTTGTCATTCATGGTCGATGACACGATATTATTCTAGACCAAACAAGTAACAGTTTTAAATGACGTATCATATTTATAACAGAGTTGCAAACGGGTATAAATTAATATAACAGCTATTGTACTTGAGAAGCAGTTAATAACAAACAATATCAAGTGAAGAGGTGTAAGTATGCAACTAAGATCAAAGAAACAAAGCTTCTACGTTCTACGAGTTTTAAATTATACGTTAATTTAGCAAGAAAAAAATAAGGAAAAAAAGACATTTGATTCGCCAAAACCTACCTTACAGTAATGAGAATAGCTCCCAAACTTGCTAACGAGCTCATAGAATTTGATGCTACATCTTGGTGTCTTCAAGTTGACCATGCAAAGTGTTAGTGCGTTAAACAAACGACTTTTTTCAAACAAAATTATCAAAATACAATTGTTTATCTATAGTATGAAACTCGGCAGGCTCTTTTTAAATAATAGCACAGAAATTTAGAAACCACATTGAGTATTAAATTAATTTTCGTGGCAAAAAGCTAAAATATCCAATTAATTCAACATGTAGAGCGCAAGCAGAACAAGTGTAGATTGCTTAATTTACTGGTTTTGAAAATACAACATACACAACACCCAGTAATTGTTAAGAACATATATGTATACCGTGCAGTATAACGTCTCACCTGTAACGCGACGTTGTTGAACTTCTGCTGGAGCTGGTGGAACTTGGTACTCTGGTTGCTAGACGTCTTCTGACTCTTTTCTGATATTTCGTTGTATTCCTTCGGTCGATAATCAGGCACCGTCTCCGTGGATAAGAACGCGAATTTCTTCTTTGTGTTCAGATCTGTTGCCGATGCTAAGTGTGACGGCTTGTATACTCGCGGCTTGTGCGTGGTAATGCTGCCTCCTAAAATCGATACAAAATATTAGTCTTCAATCATAAATAGTGTTTGCATTGACAAGATTCAATAGTACTATCGACGAACCAGTTTTAAGGGATATCAGAACAGGAGGACTGTTCATCCCACTGATCCAGTCCTTGGCAGAAAGCGCAGGAGTTGTACCCACGGTATCTGGGTATAGATCCTCTTGGAACTGGTCACTCTACGAATACCATACACACTCATTAATACCGTCAAAATAATAAATATTTCTATATTGCACGGAAAAACGCAATTATTAATCGCTGAGCAACCTACTTTACGGGGTACGATCATCGAGATCGGCTCGCACATGCCTCGGGTAGCGTGAAGCTTGTAGAATCTGAAGACTTCGCAGATGGCTGTGCTGACGCCGCGCTTCGGCATTATACCCAGGCCTCGCTGAGGATTGCCGGATATGAATTGACTGAGATAGTGCACCCAGGGGGCCTCGTTCACTACCTCGTAGTATCGGATATTGCCGTCGCCCTGTTACACATAGAACGATAAAACGACGGGATTAGCGTTACGGGTAATTTATTTTATACTCTGCCGTGTAATAGTCTATGCAAATGCGTTTTTGCTCTCTCTCACCTTGCCTGCTAAATATACCATGTTCGTGTCGTTGTCGTAGAAAGGAAAAACGATGCCGCTACTGGAGTCTATCGTTTCGCAAGTCAGCGGTGCGGATAAATCGTGCTGACTCCAGACTGCGTATTGCCTGTCGGAGTGTCTACTGAAACCTGTGGTGAGGAGTCGACCAGAGGCACCCAGGAATACGACCTTACTGGCTTTCGTGCCTGCGTGGCATACGCCCTCCTGGAATGTGCATTCAAAACATTAGTCAGAGCTCTCGCGAGCACAACACACATGTAATTCTATTAATATCATTCTCTCTCATTCTTCGCTTAATTAAGAGCTATTTAAGAATATTCATTGACTCGAGTATTTAAAGCAACGTTTAGTGTATTAAAACAATTTGAAACAACGATCACTGCAAAATTCCATCAGACAAATTAGCAGACTATCGACGAGCAACCCCAACCCACGCAGACGTCGTATACCGTCAAGCTGAATACAATGCACACTGTCTGCAGCTCGTGCATCTCCGCAAGTGTAATACATCGAGATCACAATAGTTCCATCCAGCCGGCAAGACAAAAGGCGCTCGCGACTATCTAGTAGTCCATTAAAAAATCCATCATACTCTCACTACACGTATCTCTCTTTCTCTATACACCCACCGAGACGACAATGCCGGAACGTGGCTCGAACACACGGAGCTTCTTGTCCTTGCAGGTGGTAGCCAAGAGACTTCCATCCCTATTAAGGGACATACTATAGATGACATCGGGATGTCTGTCGATGACACTGACGGTCTCGCCTTTGCTGATGTCCCAGACGATTACGAGGTGGTCGAAACCTGCACTGAAGAGGATGTTCTCGGCGGTCGGATGCCACTCGATGTAGCCAACTCGACGCTTGTGGCCTTGAAGTTCCACCAGCCAGTCGGTCAGGTTCCGAGAGAGGCCGCCGTCTGGGATGTGCCAGAGCTTTACCTGCGATGAGATATGGCATTGGTTTAGATCTTTTTTTTTCGTCAGTGATGCAAGTCTATATTATGTACTGTGTGCGGAATGATTAATGGGCTTCATGAGGTGTGACGCCAGGGTCATTGATGGAAGGTCGGAGAGGTGAGTGAAATGGAGAGGGACTACGCTGTCTGTTTAATCTCTGGGCTATTTAAAATCGATTATGTCTGTTTGAGAGGTAAACATATTAAGGTAATGCCGCTTGATAAGATTGGAATAATTTCTGCGTAGTTTATTTTGGAAGAATTATCGTTTTGTTTAGAACCGTAGCCTTTTTTAAGTTTCAATATTTAACGCATATTGTAAAATCTTGAACAAGTTTTTTTGTTTAAATTTTGAAAACGAAAGCATACTTCTTGCAATTCAATAAAAAAAACTTCTGCGAAAAACGATCACACTTTCTCCTCTCAACTTCCTCCAACCTAGATAGTACAGTTTTAAACAAAAAAAGGCCATTATTACCGTGCAGTCATCTGAGGACGAAGCGATGACATTGTCATTGAACGGGTTCCACTTGATATCCAAAACCGGGCCAGTGTGTCCGGTAACTCTATTGGCATTAAAATCCAGTCGCCCAGTCTGAAAAGTCACAAAAATCAATAAAAAAAATTACTATAAACAACTAATAAACCCAATATAACGAAACCCACACACACACGGTCACGGCCGGTGGCAATGAAAGTCGGTTAAAAATGTAAATTCCCCGCTAGAGCGCAAGAGGAAAATCGAGATTAGCGCCGCTTGCCGCGAGCAATTAGCATCGAGAAATAGGCAGTGAAAGTACATTTTATTCTCCCGCCCGCGCGAGGAGCATCATCCTGCAATTAGAGGAAAAAAAACGCGCAGCAGCAGCAGAGAGAAGAAGCGTTGCGGCATTCGCAGTGATTTTTATCGCGAGTTAAACGATTTCTTATTCTCGAGTTTCTGGATTTTCGTTGGCTTTTGACTAATGAGAAGTGTGGATTATTTATCTGATTTTTTTTCCCGAGATGCGTATATATTATCTTCCTGGCGATTATAAGTCGAGACGCGTGTATTAGAAAACGTGTTAACAATATATAATAAACACACATTTTTTTCATTTCAATCTCAGCAAAAGACGACTCGTTAAAAAAAGAAAAACGCTTCCTCCATCGAATTAGCATATTTTTTATTCAGTCCCACTAAAACCGCGCGTCAAGGATATGAAGCTTCTCGAAAAGCAAACGACGACAATGAATCAGAGAGAAAAACAATCGAACGCCTCTCTCGACGAATACATAATTCATCGTAGATCGATGCGTCACTATTGTATACTTCGCAAAATGCCCTCCAGCGTTAAACTATTTTTTTTTTTTCAAGTATATACTCACACTGTCGAGAGGCAGAACTAGAAAGGCACCACCACCGGCAACCTCAGTGACGATAGCGAGGAACTTGGGGTTGACGGCGCAGAACTGCGAGTCGTGGGCGTTCTTCGTGATCTTGATGTTGTCGTAGCACTTCTCCCGTTTCGCCGGTGCACCGTACACGTGACGGAACTTGCTGCTCCTCACGCCCCGGAACCATGACTGCGATTTATTTCGTTCCAGATCAAACAACGTATATTATTATATTATATAGTATAACTTTTGGGACTTGTCGTCGTCGTTGTTGCAGCAAAAGTGCATCGCGCGTTGAATTATTTATTAGTTACGCGGTCGTTCGTGATGTGTGTTATTCGTGACTCGAATATTCAATAACGATATGCGGGATTAGTGTATTACATATTATATATGGATGAATTTATAACACTTTTGGTGCAGCTTTGTGTGTTACACTCAGTTGCATCGGCTTTTCCGCGGATGATGCTATTTCGAAGCGATCGACTCATGCATCAGGCCGCACATGTGTGCAGTTATATGTATGTTATATAGCGCTTTGGTGAGTTACGAGTGTACTGCATCAACAGCGGGGAAAAATAAACAGACCCGCGGTTTTCGAGAGTCTATATAAGAGCTCTCCGAGTATTAATACGGGTGAAAGTCGAGAAATCATGCTTATAAATATGCGATCCTCTATACAGGCTACTTGTCTACACGACATTTATATATTACACATACAGCTATATATACACATCGAATGCAAAATCATATAATAATAAAGATTGAAATAAAAGAAGTAGAAAGAAGCTTACCTGTCTGTCGTTCGTCATGTCTGCAATGGATCAGAGGAGGCCGGTTGTCATATGTGTGTGTATGTAGAGATAAACAAGGAGCGTCAGCGGTAGTAACCCATGCACAAGAACAACTCTATTTACGCGAGTAGCGAGCGAGCGAGCGATCGACAGATAGACACAGAGGTGGACACACGGTTAGCTACTGATTACGCGAGCGCAGCTCGCTTTTACTGAAAGAAACAGAATAATGGGCGTTGCTAGCTACTGTATACTGCTTTTTAACTAAAAATTATAATTATTACTTAGAAAACTAGGTTGCTTAAATAATAAATGAATGTAATTAAATGAAAAATAGTAGGGAAAATATAGAGCGGAGTATTATATACCTTGGTCTTAATATTAGTATTCTCCATAATCGCATCCAATATAACCGAAATTTCGAAAATATGTTTGCACAGCTGCACAGATCGAATTATCGATATATGACTTGCGCGCAAATCACATACTTTTCAAACTCTCTCTCTCTCTCTCTCGTATTCACACAACCGCTACTTATACTCGTCGTAGCGCAACTTTTCCTCTAGTATACATATTACACACCGAAAGAGCTGCACAAAGAGCCTCTTGTAAAAAGCACAGCCGCTACAAAAGTCCTTTTGTATATATAGTATATATACAACACCGCGCACTCAAAAAAAAAAGAAACGCGTTCAAAGCGAGAGTAGAGAGTAAGTACACGCGCCGACGGCGAGTACACGACTGACAGGCCTATAACGCTCGGCGGTAAGAGATAGTGTAGACTGTATATAGCACGAGGCGGGAGAGACACGTGATTTTGAGCGCGAGAAGCGACGATCGATTCTCTCGCGAATTTTTCCGGGGATTATGATGAAGCTCGATCGGAAAACTGTGTAGTCGAGAGGCCAAGTTCACTGGGGCTCGTTATGTGTATAGGTGATGATGAGGCTTGGATTATATTCTGGCGCTTTTGTTTGAATCCCGCGCGCGATTTGCTTTTCAGAGGGTTGATTCGAGCGCTTATAGATACGGTGGTTTTGGATGAGAAGGTGAATTTTTATCCGAAGCTATAGTTTTTTTATGTTGCTTACTATATAGACTTCTCAACGCGCGCACTAAAAATGTTAATTTCCTCCATTCATTATTACATTTCACCCGTATGCAGTGTACTGATGAAATAAAAATGCGCGTATTGTTGTGCAAGACATGATCCTCTTTCCGGCTGAAAAACTAACGCGAGAAATAACAAAGCAGCAGATATGGAAGCACCTACTTTCGCGACAGCGCAGACTCTCAAATTTATGCTGATTGCAGCTGTGCGCATTTTCTGTACACGATAATATCGATCCCGAATATAAACGCGTGTAATGTTTCTCTAAAAATACGCCTCCACTTAAAAATTCATTTTAAAAAAAGCAATCCTTCCAAGAAACACCGTCCTCCTATTTTTCCAAACCTTCGACTTGCTCAGCGAACAATTAAGGACATACACACTATACGTCGACTCATTAGCTATGCCTCGCAAGGGAAAATTGACTCTTCCGTCCATACGAGACATACACACACAAGCATCATCAGCGGCGTCCGCTTTTCCTCCCTGTGTCGTGTCACTGCAGCTCCGATTACTTTTTATACTTGGCGCGTGTGTCTCTGATGCGCATATAACAGCTTGTATTTTTAGAGGATCGAAGCTTAACCGATTTCGATCGGACTATTCATGGCGAGAGTGAAAACTGTTTCGCGACGACGATCACGATGAAGATGGTATTGTTTCGAGGGATAGAGTTTGTAGGTACATATACATTTGATGCTGCATTATTATGCGGGGAGTCGAGGTCATCGAGATATGAGTCAGCTGATTGCAAGCAGAGGTCGTGTCAAGTGGCATATCGGAAAGAATTTTTTTTTCACGTTTTGCGGGTTGAACATATCTATATAATCGTTTCTCTCTGTGCGAGTAGCTATTATTTCGTATATGTAAGAAAAGAATAGAGTATATTGTGTAACCGAAAACATTCGATTTCTCAATCTTACACAGTGCATTCCTGAGATTAGCATCGTTTATTATCAACGCGATCGACGACAGAAAAAAAACTTCTGTGGAGCGTGTAAATACAACGAACGAGCCATTCCCAACCGGTTGATTTATCCATAAGCAATATATGCGCACGTTCATTAATATCTCTATTATAAACCTCCTAATTACACGCTGCTCTCCAATCATAGACCTTACGTCACTTGGACTAATCGCAATGACGAACCTATGTTCAATAAAACTATCTATAATATACACTTATATAATAAATCGTCCCCACAATCTTTACTACCGTCACACATACAAAAAAAATAGTAATACCACCGATCGACATTTTTCGAAAATTAAAGCCCCCGGTTCTAATCCACTGTCCATTAGAAGCTCGAGCTTATCGCTTAGATACCGTCTCTGTGTGACGATCTAATCAGCGCAAGACCATCACGTACAGCATAGTCGTTTCGTCTGTGTTTATCTATTTATCCGTCGAGAAGCGCATATGGGAGCGGCTCGTCGTCTCCTTGAACGTATATACACAGAGCTCTTTTACGAGTTTGCGGATTTTTTCCTTTTTTTTATACACAGTCTTCTCTCCTTTTTTTCATTGTTTCTTTTTACAACCGCGCGTGAGATGATCCTGGTTTACTGCGCGAGCGAGTGTATGTACATATATACTATGTATACATCGAGAGAGAGACCCACCTTTCTTCGTCGGCCGCGTTACCTAATTCGAGCTAATCGCCGGAACCGGCCCGTTAAAAGTAATAACACTGAAGGGCCGGAGCTGCTCTTCTAAATTGATTAGGTTTACCGTCGACTACATCAGGGGGGTGAGAGCGAATATCGATGAGTTATAATGAATATTACAAAGTTTTAATATAACAGAGATGTGCGCGAGTGATTTTTTGCGTTGTGTAATGTGGATTATTATCGAGGAGATTATAATTATGTAAGTTGATGATTGATTGGTGATCGTGCGGTTATACAAATAGGTTGCGAGAGGAAAAGAATACTAGAAGTGACACTTTTTCCGCGAACGAGAAAAGAAATCGCAAACAATCGCAAGTTTCCATTCTCCGATAATATACCGGTTTTCTCTCTACTTCACACACATACACGCGAAGAAAATTTTCATCCCACTCGGCAAAACAGCCTCGCACACAAATCATCCGCACAATAAACAATCTATTTTACCAACTTTCGTCATTCAGGGGTCAGCAAACCCGAAAAAAAAATCCGTCCCACTTTCCATCCGAGAACAAAAGCCTCCCACAACTCTCTCTATCTATATCTCTCTCTCTCCCTAAAAAAAAACTAGATTATCAAAAAAGCATATACTTTACTGCTCCGATGCTCTCTCGCCGTTCACTTTGGTTCTCCAGCCTTCCATGAAGAACAAAAATTACCCACTCTCTGACGCAGATTTTATTATACACTATTCAAATCGCACAGCATCGCGCGAGCGAGAGAACCGAATTTCAAAGAACCGGAATCGCGGTTACACAGCGCGCAATTATAAAGTTTCGTGTATCGCAGCGGTGACCGCAAGGCACTTTTTTCACTATGTGTGTGTGTGTGTGTAAGAAGTGGAGCACGTCGTTGCCGCCGCTGGTCTGCCGAGGAAAAAATAAAACGCGCGGGCTTTATCTTTCTCTGTCTCTCTGGGTGTCTCCTGTAAGAGAGGAAGAGAGGAGGGGATGGTTGGTACACGTTGTTGGAAAATATATGTATACGGGGACTTGGATTGGCAATTGTGGGTGTATCGGATGTGCAGGCTTGAGACAATGTGTGTTTAGAGGATGATGGAGAGGACATTATTTGTGACGAGTTTATCGGACTGCAGCCGGAAGTTTTTTGAATGATAAGGCTTTGGAACGATAAAGTGAACGCCTTTTTTAGAGATTTGTACATTTTTCAAGAATATTCTAAGATATCAGTCAATTTCAACAACAGTTTAAAACAATGTTACAAAATGCACGATATAAAGCATATTACTCTATAATTCCATGAAACACATGCAAACTAACCTACTCGTACTTTAAATAAAACTAGCGGCCTAGCGTTATTTTTAATAATGCAGCTATTGCGAATGATGATATCGATTTTACGCGAAGCCGCAACTCTGCTCCGAAACGATATACTTTGCGCTCTAGCAAACATTTTTTCGCACATGAATTCCAATTATTCAAGTATAATCAAGCGAGCATTCGTCAAATTTATTTATACTTGCAAAAAACATTTCTTAGTCCTGAGCACGTTTCGATTATTATTACACCGTCACGACGAGTTTCTATACGAGCGATTGAAAAACAGGCATACCTCCGTTTTCCAAATCGCACCTCAAAAGAAAAAAAAATAAAGAGTTAATTGCACCTCACCCCCTCGACGAAAAAAAAGTAAAAGAGCAATTAACGCGCCTATTTAACAATTAAACGAATATAAACATGTAATACAGCGCTTAAAAGGTTGGCTCGCGCGCGCAAAAAGGTCGGCGCTCTGCTCTTTGCGCCGCGCACACACACACACACACAGAGAAATTAGCCGCGCGCGCACTATGTTTACTTGGCCGTAAAACGCTTCGCATGCAACAATACCTAACCTATTTATCACTCTCTGGAAGAAAAAAAGAGAGATAAAAGTTTACACACACACATAGCAAACACATACGAACACACGTAATAGTATAACACATATAGAAAAAGACGCAGCTTCGTAATGAAATTACACCGAGGATGGGGTAGAAATGGAAATGGCATTTCCTCTACAAGAAAAACGAGCTATCATCTAATTAAGAGATAATTAAGTACTAATATATACTCGCGTGTCTCTCTCACCTTCTCGTAGGGTTTGTAGCAAGCGCGAGCGTCGATGCTGCTCATCAACAAGTTGTAAGAGTGCTCCTCGAGCTCGAACTTCTCCAAGAGTTCGCCTCGGATTCGTGGCATCGCTATTCTAATACTTAATACAAGCTTCTTCTTCTTCTTCTTCTTCTTCCTGTATGTAACGCTGCTGCTCTGTTCGGTCCGACGCGCAAAAGCGCCGTTATATGCACGAGTGGACGACGACCACTACTGCTATACAGCGGCGTGTAATTACGCGAGAGCAGTCCGCGACGCTATGCTTTTCTTGGAACTCGACTGCAGACTCGGTGTGTTGTTGTCCCCTGCGAGGGGTGTATCCAGCTATACTTACGCCGGCTCTCTCTCTCTTTCGCTTCACGACGTCGTTCCGCTTGGCCGACGACGCGCACCTGCTGACATCCTCTCTGTGCACTGCACTGTTTTCTTCTTGTTCTTTGCACACACACGAGAGTTTGCGGTTATTGAGTTGAGAGTAAAGTTTGCTTCGCGAGAGGGGAGATGTAACTCTGTTTGTGATGACTCGACCGGCGACGCATCGAGCTGTGTTCTTTGTTTTCGGCGGCGAGTCTCTAATACACTGTGTGTTTTCCTCTTGCGCGCCCCCGCACTCGCTGCTGGTACTGCACTTGCTTGCAGTTGTATGACAGTGACAGACAGTGTGGCTCTAGGGAAATGTAGCGCTGATGCTGGTTAAGGCTGACAACTTTACTGAGAGGATGGAACTAGGTTATGGGGAAATTCATTATTTTCGAGGGTGCGATTTTTGTTTTTGTTTTGTTGATTGAACAGATGTCAGGAGTAGTTTTTTTATTGTTTCTCTGGAGAATTTATCGTTCATTTTATGATAATTTTAGAAAAATCATAAATTAACTTATTAATCGACTCTTTATAATGCATAATGGTATCCAGTATTCATTAGATTTTTAATTAATTGTATTTAGATAATAATAATAAATCTATTTTTAAAGGTCCTTAAAAATTGCAACAACATAACATTATTAATATAGGTATAATTTGTTTTGATGCAGATTCTGCAAGGCAAGTCGCGTTTTTCCCGCTTTCCACCCCTAGTAGTATAGGTCAGTTCGTTTCGTCTTCAGGACACACCTTAGGGACAAACGTTCGATTATTATTTTATTCCTAGCCTGATAATCAATTCAAGGATTCAAGGGGTGCGAGTTATGCTGCCTTTCCACTACATATTCAATCTGTGAACAGAAAACATCGTGGAAACTAGGCATTTTCAGCTAGAGGCTGACTGAGCGTGAGCGCGTACATACAAGTTGAACACTATTAATTATTTATGTATTAGGTATTATGTTCAGTGTGTAGAAAGGCTCTAAGAACCGACCGCGACGTGACCGCGACAATCGAGCGCTCGGCGCTCGGCCGACGCGATAAGGTGCTCTGACTAGAATTGTTCGCGATTAAATAAAATTTATACTCGCCGTTCGTTGCAGCTGTACAGCAGAAGAGAAAAAGTGTATATAATACATACGTCTGTAAGGTGACAGCTGCTGGCCCCGAAGAAGGATTAACCTTCATTTTTCGGGGGCGTATTCGCTTGGTCGTTGTTTTTTCAAGAAGAAGAGCATCATGAACGGGGTACTGGACAGAAGGAAGGGATCGCCCCTGCATAGAGGAGAAACGATGCAGCTGTCGGAGTCACAGGTAAGCCCGTTTGTTAACGTTTGAGCTGGATTGGTTTACAAAAGAGTGGTTTGTTGTGTTTTTAAGGAGCTGATCCTGAAGAAGAAGATACAGATTAAGACTCAGGCCCTCATGATGCTCAGCCAGGAGCTGGATCAATGCAGGATGCAGAGGGATAGGTACAAACTCATGGCCGAGGAGATGCAGGAAGATCTAAACAGACGGAAACAAGCAGTGGATCAGAAGACGGTTAACGGATACAAAAACTCCATGGAACTGCCAAGCAAGACTAACACTCTGGAAGAGGATACGAAAATAATGGACCTACTTATAGAAGCTAGAGAGCAAAACAAGTGCCTTCGATTACAAGTGGATACTCTGAGGCAAAAGTACAAGGAGGCTCAGGAGGATATCAAAGCCCTGCGCTCAAAGAGAATGGAGGAGCCCAAGCCTCTGAGCGAAGTCACTCCAGCCCTGCACCAGAGGGAGGAGATGATCGAGCAGCTGGAGAAGATGAATGTCAAGTGCAGGCAGCTGAAACTGGACCTGCAGTCTGTACTGGATGAAAAGCAGGAGCTGGAATTGGAGAGAGATGCCTTCAAATGTAAGGCTCATAGACTGAATCATGAACTTTCTCAGGCACTGAGCGCATCTAGGCCTGTGGATGTTGATGCACTGGTCAATGAGAACCGGTGAGTGGTCATTTATATTGGATTTATTTAATGATGAATGGCAGGTTTGACGTAGTGTCTTTTATAAATAGGTACTTACAAGAAAGGCTTCAGCAGTTGCTGGAGGAAAAGGAACTGGCCCAACAGTCTGTTCAAAAATACAAGGTATGAAGATTTTTCATTTTTGTGACTACTGGGAAACTTGCACATTTCATGACTGTTGAATAATTTTTTCAGAGTATGCTGGACAGCAAAAGACAAAAGGGAGTGATAAAATTAGGGGGCAAATCTTCCGTAGGCTCTGTAATGAACTTCAAACAAGTGGAACAATTATTACAACAAGGACCAAACATTCCACCCCAAAAATCAGCTGCTGCATTATCAGAACTTCATAGTCTTTGCACTGCCCTTCTAGAGGCTTTGAACGATAAGAATCTAGCTCTGGCACATCAGAAAAAAGCAAACAAGTAATTCAAGTGCAATTACTATATAATTAAAAGAAGTTGATCACGAATCACTTATATATTTTAATAATATATTTACAGAATTCTCGCCGCAAGAATGTGTGAATTGGACAGGGCTGTGCAATCTCCAACAGTCAAACTATTAGAAGGATATTCAAGTGCTGATGTAGATATAAGATGTGAGTAATTGAATGTACATTAGTTGCTTATAATCGTGTTACGTTTTTTTTTTCAACTTTTTTTCTGTTTAGGTGACTCGACTAGCGTCACGTCCGACATATCAGAAGAAAGATCTGAAGACAAGGAGTCTGACATACAGTGTGATGAAAGTTTTATCGATCGAGACGCTAAAAGCAAGCAGTCTGACGAAAGTAGTGTTGAGCAAAGTGTCAACAGTAAGCTAGACGATGAATGTTGCATCGAAGAGACTGTTAAAAGTAAAGCGGAACTCGACGACGACAGTCACGTCGCACTGGACCTCGAAAGTAACTTCAAGTCAGTCGGATATCGAGACGGAACTCGAGCATCGAAATTAAAAAAGATTAATCTCGAAGAAACATTGCAGACGAGGCTTCCTGAACACTTAAGAGTCATTGTACAAAAGCATCTCGACGAATTGAAAGCCAAAGAAGCAGTTAGGTCTTGAGGAAAGGCGTTTCCTTTATTTTAAGGTTTACTAAAAATCTAGTCTCCAATGACGCGCGATGATCTGCCGTTGCAAAGATTTTTTTATACAGTATTTTTAAGGACTATTAAACAATTGAGTATTAATAAAAATAATTATTTATGAATTGTTAAACGGCGGCTTACTCAAATAATTAATTTATTCGTTTCTATATACATCTCCTTATACATTACGTACAAACAGTTATTAAATAATGTTTCTTTCATAAATAATTCATAGATCCGACGCTCATCACACCGCTCTTTCTCTCTCTCCGACGTCGAAAATTCAACAACAAATCTACAATAAGATACTTATATATACATACGCTTCGAAAATTCTAGGTATAAAAAAGGCATGGCGACTCGGTTTTATCATTCGTCTCGACAACAGTCACAGCGACGATCATGACCTTGCAATTCCTTCACTGGTCACACCCGTTTGATGATCGATCAACAACTCGTCGTCGATTTTCATCTCATCATCGCGAGCTGCTCTTGATCCAATCGAGGTACTCGGAGACGCGGGTGTAGACGCCGGGATAGCCGGGCTCTCCGCACTTGTTGCCGAAGGACACGATACCGATCTGCATCCAGCGGTTATCGACGCGCAGCATCAAGGGACCACCAGAATCACCTTGACAGGCATCTTTACCACCTTGGCTGTAACCAGCGCATAAGAAGTTGCTTGTGATCGGCTGGAAGTAAGCCTGGTTGCAGTCGTCGTTGCGCCAGACCGGTAGCACTGCTTGACGCTGGACCGTGCTTTCCTTTCCACCTATTAATAAGTTGATTGTTTATTTTTTGTTTTCTAATTGTTTCATATAACAATATTAAATGTAATTCACCATAGTAAGTCGTTCCCCAACCGACAACCGTAGGTCGAGCTCCAGCGAAGGGTTCGCCCTTATGTCTCGTCTGGGGTAGGCAGATCGGTATGACGTAAGGAGTTCTACGAACTGGTCGGTCTAGCTCGAGGATAGCGATATCGTTGTAGAATCCTACTCGCGAGAATTTCGAGTGTGCGTGAATCTCTTTGACAGCGTAAGTCTCCGGCGTAGAGGGCTCGTCGTCCCTCTCAAGGTCTATATCACCTAGACGCACTGTAAATTGTCTAGCGAGGAATCTGCAATTGATTTTTTTCTTAGTAATACCGTACATCTCACAATTTAACAGCTTATTATAATCACTAAACGACTTACGGTCGTTGTCTCTGATCGCGAGTGCAGTGAGCGGCAGTGAGGATGTGTCGGTTGCTGATAAGCGATCCTCCGCACCAAAATTCCGTTCGTCTTGATCCGTGAAGGAAAATCGCTGCCATCCAAGGCCAGCGACCTGGCAACGATTCCTCGCCACCCACCACACGGTACTTGCCGGCGTTTCTCACACCACATTCTATCGGAAAAAGCAATAGAGAATGTATCTATTTTTTAAATATAACGTGTCACTTTCAAATTAGCTATGTGACGTGTTTTCTAAATTACCTTCGTCGTCTTGAATGAAGTTATTATCGATAGACTCGAGGCCATTGGTTCCGTTACCTAGAAGGTCGGTCGAGCCGTCAATGAGCGGACGTCTGGTTGTCGTTGGCACTGTGAAGAGTGGAATCGGTCGCGGTGTCGGTTTGCTCGTCGGTCTCGGCGTAATACTGCAAAAAAATCATTGTTTAATTAACGATGTTATAGCCTCAGCTTTCTAAAACCAAAAATAAATTTCTTCAGCAGAAAAAAGAACGCCAGCTTGATTTACCACCCGGCGCTGATTACACCGAACTTTCACCGGCTCTTCTCTACAATTACTCCCGATCCTTCCGGTTCCACGAAAAAAAAACTCACCTCGGCACTGACGGAGGAGCGCTGCCCACTGAATTCTTGTCTACAGGACAGCAGACTCCAGGTACGAATAGGCTCTTGAAGCAGATGGACTGTCGGAGTTTGGTGAGGTCGAGTAAAAGTGATGGGCAGTTGCTGAGGTCCTGGCACTTTCCTGAGCCACCTTCGGCGGTGGTACAGCTCGGTGGAGAGTCAGAGCCACTGGCCTTTGGATCACGGTCGAACACCTGCTCGACGATGTTGCTGGAAGCCTCTGAGAGGGATGCTTGATTGGGTGTTTCTATGAGTTCGGTGGTGGAGTGTAGGATGTTGGACAGGGCTGAGATTGTCGAGGTGGAGATTGGGGATGGAGTCGACGTTGTTGGCTGTAGAGGAGCTGGAGAAACTGCCGGTGATGGAACGGAGCTCGAAGGCCTGGAATGAAATTTCAAAGAAATCCAATGAATCTTTGAAGAGAAACCGATTGCACAATTAATTACCTATATCTATACCCAGAAACCTACAAAAATGTGCGTCCTCGAGTAAGAACAAAACCCCAATGTCATTCACAGAAAATATCTCCCTTTGACACAATCGCATCGTTACAAAACACATCCGCCCGCGGTAGAAAAAGCAATGATTCACCGCGTTGACGTTACGCGACGATCCGCTGAATTCAATACAGATCAGATATGCGTCACTAAAATTTAACGCCTTTGACGTCAGAGCAATTTCACCGAATTTCATCTCACCTCAGTGGCAGCGTAACACCTCGGACCAACGGTGCGATGCTGTCCGTGACGTTTCTCCCGAGGATATTCTTGGAAATGGTGTAGAGAGCCGAGGGTAACTCCTTGGGAGGATCGGAAGACTCAACGCCACGTGTCATGTTGACGATGTAGCTTCCGACGGTGTTGAGGGCCCCGAGGGTCTCGGTGATGGTGGTCAGGGGGTCGGTCTTCTCCTGGACCCGAACGAGTTGGAGGTGAGGACGTAACCGGGTGTCTCGACGTTGTAGGGGTCCTCGCATAGGTCCGGAATTGGAATCGGACCATGGAAGCTCTGGTTCTGACCAGCGACGGACATGTCCACCTGGAGGTGGTCCGTAAGACATAAGACCTGATGGACCACGGGGTGGTGGTGGGCCATAGCCAAAGGTTGGACCTGCTGTTGAGGATTCGAGTTGAGTATTATATTTTTGACGGAGATTCAAATATTAAATTATTACTGTTGAATTAATGATTCATATACTTTTTTTTTTATTTAACATGAGCGGTTTTAACTTACGTTGACTGCGGATTTGCAAGACTTCCTCAGTGTAAGCCAAACTTCCAGCGATTAGGGTCCATATCAAATACAGTCCTAAAATTTAAAAACAAAGCAATTAAAAAGTGCTTTAAATCAGTGTTTATGGAATAGAACATTATTTATTTGGAGCAGGTCAACGCGTGACATCAAATGAAGCCAGTAAATTTTCCGAGACGAACAAGACAAACGAGGTTTATCACACGACTCATAGAAATAGAAATCGAAAGTAATTCTGAAAAACCGATCCTCGTCACCTGTCTATAATCTTACGTTTTCTATAACCAGCAGGAGAAAGTACAAGAGTGTCTGTCTATAAACATCGCGACAACTGCATATATACATATACACTCGGAATATAAAAACATGTAATTTCGGCAGTGAAAATGCGCGTCTCCTCAACGATTATTAGAAATCCATTAACCACTTCCCAATCAACTTATCAAGACACTTTCCTTCGATTAATCGACGTATACGTGTAACACAGTACAAACGTGCGCGTATATACAGCTCTCGTTAAGAATTACGAGATCTCTTAATGTGAATCCGGCGACGAATACCGGAACGCTTCGATAATTGTAATTCCCAAACTTATTTAAGATAGCTGCATTGAAATTAAGCGGAAAAAAGCCGACGGGACTTTCACTTTATACAAAATAAAAGCGTACATTATCTCGCGGGCTTCTTTATTGCATGCTGCACTCGATGAGAGCAGCGTTTTCTTTAAACGAAAGTGCGCGCGCGCGCGCGCGGAAAAACCCCGCGAGAGTATTATAAGTATAAGGCTTTTTAAATACGCTAATGGACTGAAAGTTACTGTTGTCAAGTCAAACCTTAACTCTCCTCTCTCCGACTATATATACTTTTATCGTTATCCTTAATCAAATCCTAATTTAATAATACCCGCAGCGATCATCTATGAGATCAACGTGACTAGAATATAATATCTATGTCTAGAAATCCAAGCGACTTCCGCGACCTCAGATACCCCGATCACGTCAAAAGAAGTTTCTCTCTCTGCGAAAGAATTGCGTTATGAAACTCACCGCAGAGTATTATGTATATGTATTTAGCAAGTCCGGGTGCAGATCCGGGAAAACCCCTGCGTTTACGCGGGGCATCATCGGCTATTGGCAATTTCGTTGCGCCACGTCTTACGCAATGAATATATAGCACTTTTTCTGTTTGTTATGCGAATCAGGTGCGCGCGTCAGACGAGCTTTCGACCCTCTCGGAGTCTGCGGTGTGTCTAATATGTATGTATATGTATTAGTGTGTGCGGCGGGAGTTTCTCTCATTTGAATTTTTCGCTGTATACACTTTCGTAATTACCAAGGAGCTGTAAATATTAAAGTTTTTCCTTGCGCGCGAAGAAACTTTTACGAGTTGGTAAATGGAGTTTTTTCTTCTGTGGTTTGGTTTATGCGACGGAAATTGTAAATGAGCGTATATTGAGAGTTGATTGGAAAAGATTACTTTGTATATATAATGGAAAATATATGGAGAATTCAATCGTTAATCAATCGTTTTATCGTCTATTAACGAAGTATTTAATCAGGCGAAATAGCCTATTTCGCGACTCATCAAAATCGTTAGACTCGTAAAGTTTCTCCAATTCTCGGTATAGACGAGAGACACGCGGATAAAATATCGAAGTGAAAACCATTAGAACCACCTAAAAATATCTCCGAAAATAGCATAGTCCCCTCGATCGAGAAACACGTATACGCTTAAAATTCAAATAAATCCAGGTCTGCAGACACCGTAGGCACTCCTCAGAATTTTCATAGGTAAAACGAAATCGCTACACGACTACTAATAGTATATAGCCGCCGCTACCGGAAAAAAAACAAGTGTAAGCGCAGTAGCCGCGCCGTGGCTATGAAGTAATCGAAAGGGACGCAGAGAGAGATGCGGTTCCGGAACTGTCTAATAAATCAGCCAGACAGGATTTTTCGGCGATGTGTGTGTATTATATATCTATAGCTCATGCGCGCACGGCTTCATCGACGGTGAAAGTCCCTCGGCGAGAAAGTGTGCCTTTCTTCCACTCACTGATTCATCGCCGATACAGCCACGCACACGGCTCATTGTGTGTGTGTGTATACTAGATCGTATACACGTATATACACTTAGTTAGAAACGATCGCTTATCTTCGTCTTAGATAGTTATTGTCACCGTTTCGCGTGTATTTGGCAAAGCTATACATCCGCGCGTATAAAGTCTCTTGACTATAACGCTTTTTTAGATACCTGTACAGCCGATTTGCATTAGCGCGACATACACACACACAGCAAGTAATGTTTAATAACTTGACCCACTTCTGTCGGTATATACACACATCCCACGCGACGACACAATGCGAGAGGAATGTGACGTTCTGGCCCGGCTATCCGTCATTTTCGCTGCTCGACAGAGAAGAGAGAAATTCGCTTCTTTTTTGCCATCGGTGTAGAAAGTGTTTGTATACACACACACACACACACACATCGACAAAAGAAAATCTGAGATTCATTCCGAACAATCGGACGACTAATTACTCCCGAGCGTATACGTATGGCTTATTAAGCGTCGTGTATACACACAGGCCTAGTGAAATCGGCAACTGTAGCTTTTATTCGCTCTGACCTGCTTTTATGCAAATTTCGTCAAGTTTCTCTCTCTTTCGCGCGCCTACATCTGACCTAAGATCGAGTGTTTTTTCTTGTCGACCGGTATGACATCACTAGCGCCGCATCCCTTTCCATATAAATATATACTATATAGATACAATCGTTCGAAGCATCGCTATACATACATATATATGTAACGCACATATATCTCTTATCTTACGCACATGCGCTCGATTTTCGGATTTCGAGGAACCGGTCGCTTTTATTTACACTGATTGCGCTCGTGAAAGCTGATGCCGATCTCTTTTTTTTCTCGCTCGTTAATATATATATGTTACATCGGTTTTTCTTTTCAACGGTGCGGTTTTCGAGCTTTTGCCGTTGCGGGAAAATCGATCGCGATTATACTTTCCCAAAATCATTGTTGTTTGCATTGAAAATTGAAAGTGATGTCGCACAGCGGCTTCGACGATTTCTACTTGAATTTTTCACTCGCTCGCCGCATAATTGAGGAATATAAAAATAAAAAAAAAAGAATTTCATCGTTCCAATTTCTTTTCTTATTGTTACTGCACGATGTGAACGCTGCGTGCCTGGTAACCTAGATACGATTTATACAGCCGAGCGCGAGAAGTGCCGTCGACACACGCGAGTCTCGAAATCGTAGGTGTATAAACTACAAAATACAGCACTGTACACAGAGAAAACAATATATACAATAAATAGAACATAGATCGAGTCACGAAAAGTGCTGTCTACTGCATACTGTCCAATCGGGGATGCAACGGTCGCGATTATCCGCACGAGCTTGAGAACGATTATATTACACGTCCGGGCGGCGATTGCGGTGCATCGAGCGGTTCTTTAATGGATTTCGAGCCGCCGAGGATATTGCATTGCTTTTTGCGCACGAGCATAACGGTCCGATCCTTTTCTTCGATCGTTGTGTCTTTCTCTCGTTTCATTTTTCTTTTTTTATGTATCGGTATGAAACGAAACTGTATATAGGAGAGCGCCGATGCGCCAGATATGCAATAAAGATCGGTAAGGGGGAAGAAAATCGGTATAAGGACACTGCAGTAAGAGTGTGTTGCTCTGACTTGTGGTTTTGGATGCGGGAAATCTCGCGAGAGTGCGAATCGGAGCGCGAATTCAGGTACCGTAATTGCACTGGTTTCGATTGTTTGTTTTCACAATGGGCTTTCGATCGGTGGCGACTGACGCGCTTGGCTTGTTTTCTTTCGAGGATTTTTGCGAGATCGCTCGTTGAGAAACGAGAGACTATTTTCTTTTCTAAAAAATAACATTCGGGACTCGAGAGTCAACGCTGTGGAGCTTTCTCTGGTAAAGCGAGAGAAAATCGATATGCGCAATTCTAAAAAGCTACTACTTAATATCTTCAATTTTAGAAGCCTTAGAAACGACGACAAAAAATCGGCAAATCCCGATAACCGATCTTCCCTGCGAAACTAAATAAAACCGAACTCACCAATCGCGGTGGACGTTGACATTCTCATAGACGGCAGCAACATGTGACGACGGTGATCGAGTGCTCGTTGTCCCTCGTGTTCACTTACATTTGCGGGCTCTTGAATCACTTGCACTCGGTGCACTGTGCTCCTCTCCTCAGACCGGGCTCAACTGTTCACTCGGCGCATCCGAGCGGGAGAAAGAAGCGCGCTCGCGCGAGATTACACACACACATATACACACAGAAGAACCGCGAGTCACTCCCCAAAAAAATCAAACAGAAAAAAAAGGAGAAGAAGCGAAGCAAGGATGCAGAGGACTATGGGCCGGTGCGAGGATATACCGAGAGAAAGAGAGGAGAGGAGGCGTACGGAAGTGTCGCGCGCGACGACGATCGCGGCCGACTGTCCGTGAAAAGACCTCGACACACTTAGACGCAATCTCCTTCTCTTTCTCCCGACGAGGAGGCGCCATCCCTGCCGCAAGGGAAAGTGTTCCCTACCACTCTGTGTGTATACATATAGATATACGCACTCGCGCGAGTTTTGGAGAGCGCGATCGGCTTATGACGATTCGTCATGGCACATTTGGCGCCGGTCTTGCCTCTCTGTCTGTGTTATATATATACGTATACCTGCGAGCTCACACTCTTTCTCGATGTCGACTGTGCTCGGATGGGTATATACCTATACGCGTCCGCATTCCGAGCCCAGAGCACTCGCTCCCCCTTTCCGCGCCCTATATTTTTCATGTAATGAGCGAGGCGATGTGTGTATGTTTTTTTTGTGTTCCGTTGCTTTTGGAGCGCGTGGCGTCAGAGATAAAATTGATAAGGGCGTTTCTCAACTTTGCTGTTTGCGCTGTGTATGACGATTCGAAAAAGTAAGAGTTCCGAAATCGAGTTTTCATGTGCGAGAGACGCTTATCTTGCTTCGAAATAGTGCGCTGATTTCGGCGTTTAAGTCATTACGGATGTTTTCTTCTTTTGCTGCGGCGTCACAGACTTTGGAAAGGTGCAGCGGTGTCTTGCATAAAATTTCGGCGACGAGTTTTTGTAGGTGAAATATTGATTTCGAAGTGGTCGTTATGCATGAAGATTCTGATGAAAAAATAAAAATGAATGAATAAAAATGAAAACAAAGGCGATAGGAAAATATTTGTCATGATAGAACAAATTAGAATGCCGAGCTCAATTTATTGTTTTTTCAATGAAATTTATTAATTATGTAGTTCATTCTACACTTAATATCGCGGCTTATCATTATAATTAATTCAAAAGTTAATAATATTGTATACATTACTTCATGTGAATAAAACGTATACATTTTGCACTTTGACAACAAGTACAACGTTAAATAACCAACATGTCATTATTAGTGGCGATTCAAGTAAAAATTAGCTCTTCGCCTGAGAATGATGCTATGCCTAAATATACATGTTCATAGCTGAAGTGAGAATTCTAACTGCCTTTATACATTTCCTTCACATACTCATACTGAATTTGATATTCTTGATACATGACGATTCAAAGCATGACATAATAAAAGCTTAAAACCGTATATCCGAGTTATTATTCAACGTAAATTACAAAAAAAAACTTTCGCAGTAACAAAATTTTTATAGATGTTCGAAAAACTAAAAAAAATTAGTTCTCGTGTACTTAATTATTATATCTAGTACTCGATACGACCGCATAAATTTCGGTCGATCATCACAAGTTTAAAAAATACCTGCAGGTACTTATACTCTTACTCGTAATACAAAAAGTCAATCCTTAACTTCAGCGCATCGTTCTGTGCTGAGATTTAAAAAAGCTTTAGTACTTCCTCATGTTCTGCATCGAACCCTTGTATGGATCAAATCTCTCATAGGAACCACTGTTTCCTTGTGACATGTTGTATGACTGGTTTGGCCCACCACCGCCTTGATACATTTGTGATCGCGGGTGTCCACCCATGTTGTTTCCGACGTTATTGGAGTTGTTCCATCGAGAGTTGCCCCTAAAATTTATTATTGTATATTAGCGTTATTTTAAAACGTTAACTTAAACATGTATTGAAAAATCGTTTATATGGTCAATGTCTACCTTGAGTCAGAATTTCCTCTGTTATTCCATCCCGATTGCTCATTGCGGTTATTCATCGAGTTGAATGGTTTAGATGGAGGTCCTGAATGCCATCCAGTTGGACGATTGTTGTCTGCAAATCGATTAATATCTGGATTTTAGTTTGGTAATGCAATGAAAATATCCCAATATTATACATAACTCTTAAGATGCCTTTTTTGTAATCAGTCAAATAACTTACGTGGGTTGCTGGGCTTCGCATTGTCGTAGCGGTTATGGTTGTCCCTGGAACCTCTGTGAGTGTCGTCTGGTCTGTGGACTTCGCGATCTCGGTTAAAATTGGACGGTCGTTCATACCTGCATCATCAAGTAATTAACTTGTTAGAATTGACTCAAAAAAACTGATTTATTAGTAAAAGCGTTACGTAAAAAGACGAACCTTTCTTTGCCCGGGCGATGATCCATATTATTCTGATTAGGACGATTATCTCTGCGGACTATGACATCCCTACCACCCCTAGAATCTGAATACTGATCGTCTCTATTGTTTCTAGACTGGAAATCATTGTTTCTTTTGTGAAACGGCTTCTGTATTCCCATCTCCTTGGGCCTGCCTTCGTACCTCGACGGTACTCCTGGTGTCTCTATACGTCTGTCTGACACTCGTTCTAGAACATCACCCCTGCGGTCGGCAACGCCACGCTCTGGTGGACTGCGTCTGCGGTTCGAATGTTCAGTGTTGATCCTCTTTCTTTCCGGCTCGGCGTATACATCCCTGGTATCCCGACGATCGCTAGACGTTCTCTTCAACCCGGACGGTGCAGGTACTCGGCGATTCTCCTCCAAGCGCAGCTGCTGTCTCTTCAGCTCCTGTCTCTCGCGCTCTAGTTTCTCTCGCTCGAGTTTCTGACGCTCGCGCTCCAACCGCAGCAACTCTGCCTTCTCTTGCTCGATGCGTTCACGCTCCAAGCGCAACTTCTCGCGCTCACGTTCCAGTCTCGCTGCCTCGTACTCGATCGCGCGTTGTCGCTCCATGTCCTCGCGCCTGCGACGCTTTTCCTCGCGCAGTAATCGCTCCTTTTCCCGAGCCCTCTGCCTCTCGCGTTCCTCCTGAAAACCGCAAGCTCGTCAGTCAAAATTCATAATTTTCGCGTCGATAATAAAAGAAAAACAGAAAAAACAAAATGGTGTACTTTTATTTTAGCAAAAGATAGTACGTTATCTCTACGGGGACGCTCTCGGCTCTTGGATCTCGAAGTACGTGATCGGTCCCAGGATCTCTTCTTGTCTTCGCGGCTATTGCCTCGTTCTCTGTCTGACTTTTTGCTGTTGGACTTGGTCGAGCGCGTATCACAGTCCTTCAGAGAACCGTCGTCCTTATTCTCCTGACTCGTGTCGCGCTTCTCTCCGTCGTTGGACAGGTCATTGTCCTTGTCTTCAGACTCCTTAGTCATCTCGTCATTCTTTAGATCTTCTTCATGCTTTTCTTCTTCTTTCTCATGGGACTCGGATTCCTTCTTTTCTTTCTCATCTTTCTTGTCGATCTTGGCGGGGGCTTCACGCTTGCGGTTGTGGTTTTGCTGCGAGTCACCCTTTGCCTATCAGAAAAAAAAGAATATTTAATTTTCACCTCAGATATATAGCCTGAGATTGAATTATAATGATAGTTTTTTCAACGTACCTTTTCGACAGAGATCACTCTTCCATGTAATTCCGTCCTGTTCAAATTTTGAATACATTTCTCCGCATCATCGCTCGAAGACATAGTAACGTATCCATAGCATCTGGATCCGGGTGTTCTTGCATTCGTGACAACTTTAGCTCCAATAACTTTTCCGTATCTGGAGAAGATTTGCTTCAAGTCGGTGGCACGAGTCGTTGAGGAAAGTCCGGATACCCAGAGATTTCTGCTGCTAGCGGTAGTAGCGAGTGTAAGACCCTTGTCTGCATACGAGAAAAAATAGAATAAATATTTTTGTCTTTATTTTAAGGAATTACAGGGAAACGTTGGGATTAAGTATATACCTTTGTCATCGCGTTTAAGACCTTTGCCACTAAGATCGCCGCTGAAAATAATAATCCAAGCAATGAGAACAACTCTAGCATTCGAAACTGATTAATGGAAAAATAAGATAACACTCGCTAAGTTAATTAAGGCTAAAATAAGTATCTCTGTAATTATGTTAAGAGCATAAATTTGGCTAGCAATTCTCAACTCATTTTTCGTTTAAAAGTCGTTCTGTTCACATTGGCAATGTTCGTCGTGTTAACACTGTTTTTTATATATCACTTTTAGCAGTCCTTTATTGTGCGCTTAAACAGCAACGCTTTCGTTCGTAAACGCCGATTACTGTTATTACGATAATCTTCTTATCTTTCGTACACTTCCACAGTTGCCCTGTCTGCTTTTATCTTCTTAGCAAAAATCCAGTTTACTTCTTTATGCAATATTCGTCGAATTTTTCGTTATATTTGAATTCATGGTTTTCGAAGATTATGCATTTATGTACACGTCGGATGAGTATGGAAAACAATACAGTGTCACAACACGACGTTAAACGCGTTCGATCAACCTTCAACGCATGTAATGTAGATCATCACAGATATGCTGTACGTAAATGGAAACAAATTATATGTTAATCTACAACAATATTTACACATAGGTATAAAAAAAAGAAGAAAAAAAGTGAAGTTAGATACATATAGTTATTCGTCATGCAGTCGAAAAACTAACAAAGATCAAAGGTAAATCACCCGCGTTCAATGATATAGATGACATTATTATAAATAACCATCACTAACTTGCTAGCCAAGTTTTCGATTCCTTAACATATTTGCCAGAGTTAAGAATTAGAGCCCGATTTAAGGTGCGCAACTCTCGGAGCCTTACACGCTCCGCAAGTACCAAATTACACGTACGTATCTCTATGTATATGCATGTATATATAGTATGTAATATATATATAGATTGACTTTGATTTCAAAAAAGTATAAGGGAATAAATAAATCTTGCATGTGTGCGACAGCTAGCGCAGTTGAAGCGTATCGCTGTCTTGCAGATCATAAAGAAGCGTAGTCCACAGTAGTAGTAATAGCGTTAGAAAGAACTCGACGATAATCATCTGTTGTCATCACCACCATCATGTGCGTGTGTCGGTCTCGAAGAAAACCTTCGTTATGAGATCTTTCTCTCTCTCTTTCTCGGCGCACAGTGAGTGTGTGGTACCATTTAGCGATAGTGGGGACCAACCTCTTGGATCCATCTCCGTCCTGCTTGCTCTTGTTGCCGGCGGCTGTGTTTGCTCCCGAGGATGTGTTGCTGCCCCCGCTGGTTTCCTTGCTGCTGACACCGCTCTCCGCTCTGCCGCTCCCTTTAGAGTCTCCCTTCTTGTTGCTGGCGTTGCTGGAGTTGCTAGTTGCGCTGTCGTTGCTTACTTCCGATCTCTTCTTGTTGTCACCTCCATCTGCTGGGACAATCAAGGTAGCATATCGGTCACTCTCTGTCGAGGCTAGACATATCAACTCTCTTAACTTTTTCCCTAACGTAACTCTCTCTTTCGTTCGCTCTCAAAAGTTCGTCTAGCGAGAGACATGGCTCACTCTGGCTTTTTCTCTCACTCGCGGGTTTTACTCAATGGCTCAGTCCTCGAGCAGAGAGGATCGATTTTCGATTTTTTTTTAAGAATCCTGCGACTTTAGGTATTGTCAAGAAGAGAAACTAGAAAGGGCTAACCGGCATTGCGGCGTGAGTGCTCAGCGAAGGAATATACATGTAATCAGGGAGCAACGAGGTAAGTTCGCCATCAAGCTGGTTCTTGCGAGAAGAGGCTGCAACTTAACAGGTCACTTCTTTTTTGTTTTTAAATACATCCAAGGAGTTGTAAAAGAGGAATTGTTCAAGCTTGCAAGAAGGTTAATTTGATAAGGCGTTCGTGTGTAAATATCTGATAAGCTAGTAAACGCTGAGTCAAATCCAACGATGCATCTAGGCGGCAGGTATAATTAAAATAATAGCATTAAGAAATTCTATTCGTAACTAACTTAAAGACTAACGCTTATATACGGTTTACGTTTCTCCGTGCAGCAGAGTTTAGGTTGATATGGAAAATAATTTGTGTTGAATATATCTCATCAAACTGCTGGAATTGGATCTCGATCTCTCAGTCTCTTTCTCTCGTTGTTTGAACAGGGTGTCGTCATCAATTGCTGTCCAGTGAAATGGAATCCAAAGTGAATGTGCTCATTTTCATAAGCCACCTCTCGTAAAATCCGAAACGAAAACCGCGTCAATCTTCACCATGTCCTTGCGTTGTTGTTTGCTCGTTTTTTATCATTTTTATTTTTATTTTTACCATGCTTTTTTTACTAATATTGTTTTAATGTTCTCTGCTGCAGTTTAGACGAGTTGTATACGTGGTAACTTGTACAAGTTACTCTTTTTTGTATTCCATCAACAATACTTGAAGAAAGTTTTTAATTTAAAAATCAAAGTAAAACGTTCTAAGTTTGGAAACTTACCTTTAACCCTGTCGCATGACTCCGTCTGTAAATCAAAAATATCCTAATTAAACCAATTTTGTGTAGTCGTCTATGGAATAAAAAAAACAAAACTTGAAGAATCTGTTTGATTGTGTAATACATAAGTTCTATATCATACCTCGTCGACAAAAAGACTTTTGTCATCTTCTTCGATCATCAAGTTAATAGAATCTTCGTTATCAATGCCATTTGCTTCTATAGCTGAAATATTACTAGACTCTTCTGAAGGAATAAATGGTGGTTTGGTTTCAACGGTTGTGTCTTCATTCGCAGTTGAAGTAGTTGGTTCTGCTTCAGGTTGAGGCTCAGGTTGTTCTTCTTCTTTTTCTTCTTCTTCTTCTTCTACTTTGGGATCTGCTTTTGGTTCTGATTCTGGTTCTGGCTCTTGTGGCTCTTCTTCTTTAATCTCCTCGCACTCCTATTTAAACAATTAATACAAATATTATTCTAATACTGTATTCAATAACTGTGATCAGAGTATGAATTTGATATTAATAGTATTACCATTTCTAATTCTTCAGCCTGAGTAGAAATCTCTAATTCTTCAGTTGTAGTTTCAGCAGGTTCAACATTCAAAGTAGACTTATTAGCGTCTTTAGAGTCTTGATCATTAAAATCTGTACTAAATTCTTCTTTCTGAATTTCAGTTTCTAAAGCATCTTCAATCATACTTGAATTATCTAAAAATATATTTTTTAAATTGTTAGCTTATGAGGTAGTATACTTAACATGACGTAAACTAACGAGGATATGTATACATACCAATTGGCTTTTTAGGAGCAGTTCTGCATGTGCCACCTGAAGGAATGATTAACGTTTCACCAGGATTCTGACCTTCTGCTATCAGTGCCTGAAATTAAATTGTATTTAGTAATATTGATAAAGTTTTAGTTCAAATGTGTTAACATTTGATTCACAATGAGGTAATTGCAAATATATCGATAATTCAATTTATACGACAGATTAACTCTAGCTGATGAATATTTGTTTCCAGGATCTGGAGGTTATTGACCAAGATTGTATATAAAAATAACCCAATACCGTTCTTTGTCTGACTTAAAGTTGGGTTTAGTACCAAGTTGCTTAACCCAATAACCCAATAACAGATGACGAGTTGTTGTCGTACAAATAGTATTACCGATCTTTTTATGTAATAAGTCTATTCTATTTATAAATAAAGCTAATACAACAATAATCTTCATGTAAAAATCTTTAGGGGTGCTACGCAGCACTGTTTTCATAAATAATATAACCCTGCATTACTGTGAATTCTCACAATCTATTGCACGGACTGCAATAACTTTCAATAAACAAAACATACGAGAGCACAGCCTCCCACGAAATCCATCAAGAACCATCCCAAAAAGCAAGGTTATATAGCCAATTCTCGACTACATCCGGCTTGCAGCAGTCGATCAATAATCGCCCATTTCATCTCACGAAACTCACCTTGGCCAGTCTATCCAGAAGTGAAGCCTTGTTACCGGTCTTGTCTAGACCACGTCTCTCCAGCTCGGTCTTCAAATCTATAACCCTAAGCTCGGTCAACTTTTTCCCTTCTACGTCGGCCATCTTCGGCTATAATCTTCGCACACAATAACGGGTTAGCTGCCTCCTTGCGTAGAGATGCTCACTCACACACAATCACAGTCTATATTCTACTAAAAAACACCCTATTTCTAAACGTCTCACCCGTGGCGCGTGTATACGTTATGACATTTAATTTAATTACCACAAGGTATCGAATTACTCGAGAGAGAAAATCCGGTCAGCATCACACGCGATTACAACGCAAAACGTGATACGACGTGCACACGGAGTACAGACCCGCTGCGATGTGTCCGTGTCGTGCAATGGACGTCGCAGATCTTGGCTTGGCTCTGCGTATATAATGCGTTATACTCTGTAGCGGAAGTCTTGACTTGATTGAGGGAATTTTGTATGTGGGGTACTACCTGCAATATGGTTGCCGGCGCAAAATTTGAATTTTTTTTAAAGTTTTGTAATAAGTTTTGAAATTCTGTCTAAAGGGTCCATTGTTTTTCCCAATTATTGAGTAGTATTTTATGGGATGACAGTGTTTTGTTTTTCAACTGCACAGACAAATTTAAACAAAGTTCAAAATTTGCATTTTGTAACTATTGTTTTTCTTTTAACAATATAGGTAGTCCTATGAAATTATATTGAAAATATATGCATTTAATAGTTAATAATTTAGAAAATGCAAGTACAATTTAAATATTATTTGCATTTTCTAAATTATTAACGATATATTAAATGCATTATAAATATTAAGCACAGCACATGGCTGCATTTTCTAATATTAACATATACCCACTTTCAAAAACTTTCACCTAATTAAAAAAAATAGTCAATTTTCCATTAGTTGGCCGTTTTATAGTTTTTTTTAAAGAAAAAAAAATTCAACAATCGGAAACAACTACCGCCGCACTTCAAACTCCGCCAATTCGCGGTACTAAAATCCACTGGCCGGAAAGGTCGGAAGTCAGCCGGCGTTTTGAAAATTTTCCTTTTTCTACTTCTCAATTCCCGTTGACCAGTCCTCGAGTAATAATCCTTTTTTCGAAATTAAATTTCACCGACCCCACATTCTCATCTCTCCACCTCCAAATCAGTCATCAACAATCCTCATCGAAGACACTCAGTTGGTCATTGAGTTCAAAGGAGTCACTCAACTCCATTTCCTCAAACTCTTCCTTTTCTTTCCCAGTGAAAATCTAAAGGAAATTTCACCTCAGAAAATTTCCAAAAAATAAAAGAGAATTTTCCAATCAACCCTTTCGACAGTTTCTAATCCTATCACCAGCCATTTACCGAATGTTCTAAGGGCATGGCTCTGTGCGTCGTCGGGGAGAAGACCGCGGGAGAAGAGGAGAGGGGGAGCTGCTCCGCGACCCGGCTATTCCCTTCCGGGCCTATTGATTTCGCGTCGCGACAGCAGCATTAGTGCGACTTTGCGCATCAAGTTTTAAAAGGACACCTACGCTTTTTGCGTTTATTTCATCCCTAGCACCGTATATATACCCGAAGTCATCATTGCTGATAAGGTGAGTCCATTTTATTGATAGTATAAAGGAACTCGTTGTGAATCGCCGAAGGTGGGATTCGCGGCCGGGCTTTTTTGCGCATCGTGACACAACGTCCATTTTGGAACGCCTTCGCCGCGTTATAACTTCTCGCAGGCTTCCACTGTGCTCTTGTCTTGGAGATTGTGGTTGAACTCGCGAATTTTGAGGATTTTTGAAAGGGCTCTTCTCAAGGTAGGTTACTGAGGATTGAAAGGTCGGGGGTGGATTGTGCACTGGGAGGACGAGGAGTCTTTTTTTGGAGCAAAAAGTGTGAACGCTTTGGAGCTCTTGGGATTTGCATCAGTTTTGTTATAAGTGCTTTTAAGGCTTCAGAAAGTAATTCTTTAAAACGTTTATATGCCATTGTTGATAATATTTTTAATCCAGCTGAATTTAGAATGAAAAGAGGAATAATTTTTTGTTCACTGTTCGACAAAGCAAGGTGTTTAGAAAAACAAGCGAATAAAACTAGAGTCAATGCTAATTCATTGTTTATTCGGATATTCTTACAAACTATAGTTTACCTTCACTGTAGTTAGATGCAGTAGAGTCCGAATGAAATTATACCAATAAAGTGGTTTTCTAAAATATCTATCTTAAGTTATAGTCTTTGAAAATAAGCAATAAGCATATGAATTTTGGAGTAGTAAAAAATAGCTGCTGATTCATAAAGCTTTAGAAATATTATAGAAGTACTGAGAAAAACGTTTTCAATTGTAATGAAACAGATTATTAGGGTTCAGTTTAACACTAAATCAAAGCAAATAAGTAATTAATTTTTCTTTTACAGGCCAACATGACTCCGGACGGATACGCACGAGTGTACGTCGGAGGTCTAAATGAAAGCATCAAGAAGGAGGATCTGCAGATGCAATTCGAGAAGTATGGCAAACTGAACAAAGTTTGGGTTGCCTTCAACCCCCCGGGTTTCGCTTTCATCGAGTTCTTCAACATGGACGAAGCTGAGGAGGCCTGCAGCAACATGAATGGAACTGAGATCATGGGGGCGAAGTTGAGGGTAGAGATCTCGCGGGGACGGGGTCGTGGGGGCAGGGGTGGCTTTAAAGACAGAGGTGGTGGCAGAGGGGGCTTCGGCTCCCGAGGTGGTGGCTATAGGGGTGGAGGCGGTTATGACCAAGGAGGTGGCAACTATTATTCAGGCAGGGGCGGCGGCAATAGTGGACGCTACGGTGGCCAAAGCTACGGTGGCCGGAATGCCGGGTACGCTTCGCGCGATACTTACTCGCAGGACGGCTACGGTGGTGACGCCGGCTCCGACTACTATAGCGGCAAGGACACGAGCTCTTCGAGGTATCGCAGTCGATCCCCGGCTGGACGTGGCAGGTATTAAAACGATACCTAATCAGCGTACTTCTAAAAACAAAAATATAAAAACACTTCTACGTGGCTTCTGTTACGTTGTGTCCTATACCGACGATTCCTCTTGATCTGGTAGAGGACCCAAGAGCTTTTACTGTCGCTCTTATACGTATATCTTAGATTGATTTTTATTATATGCGTGCCGATCATCGGGGTTTCCATTGTGATCTTCAATCTACTTATTCTAGTCTTCCTATGATATTATTATACGTCTTGTTGAATCTAGTCTATTGAAATTTTTTACGAGTTTTTACGAGATAATACTACGTTGTTAAAAATAATATTGCAACGATAATTATTATTATTATTAACTTGTCTTCGTTGTTAAAAGTAAAATGAAAAAATTACGACAAAAAATTTTTAAGTGCCTTCGTTGTTGATAATATAGTACAAACGAAAATTGTATAACAATACTGCAAAATTTAAAGTGCCTTCGTTGTAAAGGTTTACTATACTTTTATACAGTCGTAATTTAGGGAAACCACATTGAACATGACGGCAAGTGTAACACATTTGTCTAATGCATGCACAACAAAGATATATTTTTCTCATCCTTTTTCAAATATTCGAGGACTCTCCAACAACAGCTGGAGGCGTCTGACATCCAATAGTTAGAGAAATGAATTTAAGTTATCAGAAAACCTATTTTGCGCTTCCATGTTCACAGTCAACGTCATCTGCGTGAATGCACGTAAAAGAACTACGCTACGTTGCCATACCAATCTGCGGGCCGACGCCGCCCGCCTCGACGACTACATTCTGTCCAATCTTCGCAGCGACGTGTACATATGCAACCAATCATTATTAATTAATCAGTGCTCTAATATAATTTTCGCAATTTAAAGAATTCCAATTTTAAAGCACACAAGATAATTCTTTTAGATGCATTTTTTTTCTATAAGTGAAATGAAATAATTATTGAGAAAAGGAGAAAAAACTCAGACAAAGACTGATTGCAAAAAAAGAAGCTTAGTCTAAAGCAAGATAAATATTCGACTTCCACATTTAGAATAATAATAAGCTAATGTCTTAAACGAGTATCCAATTATTTCATTATAAAATTGCTACTTATAGTCTACTTAGTGTAAGGACCATATTTTATTATATTACACGGTCTTTTTTATATTCAAGTTGATCTAATGAGATTCTGTATAACTCTAGCGTATAGTATTCTAGATTCTTGACTGTATTTGCTTTACAACTCTCTCCTTAAGTCGATATGCATTAATTGTTACTGTAACTGATATACTATTGATAGTATTTTTTTTTTTATAAAAAAACAAAACCGAAACTTAATTTATGGTTAAAACTTATCTTAAGTTTCCATTGCAAAATATAGTCAGTGATTAGTTCGTGAAATTGAAGTGTTGTTTTTTTATAAGTTAAACATACAAGTTTTATTAAACCACTAAGATGAAATTTGTGATGTTATTGAACATTCTTGTAATTTGTTTGGAATTGAAAATATCATTAAATATTTTGCGCTCACTATTGCCTGCCACCCTGCCTGTCTGCCTGCCTATCTCCGTTTATTTAAAAAACTAAGTACGTGAGGAAGGGAAACAAGTATTTTCAAAACTGACAAGTATTTTTTTAAACTGACAAAGTAAATTTATCAAATTTATTTTTCAAAATTAAAAATCATTTTAACGAAAAACACATTAAATTTGTTAGAACTTTGCTAAAAATTGCCACAATATAAATTCTCAAAAAGTTTAAGTAAAAAAAATAACTTTCTCTCAAAAATTAACAATAATATATTGAACATATAAAAATCTTACATTGTTTTTATGATACACGCATATAAATTCGTTTAGCAAAGTATATTCTGTTGCTTATATTTACAAGTCAAACAAATCACGTAAGTATTAAATACTCATGCAACAACGTTTCATTATTTACAGTAGTATCACTTTTCCTTTATCTTAGATAATAAGTTGGATCTTCTCTCTGTATTTTGAAAAAGTGCTCTAATCAGCTGTTTTACGTGCTGAGGTGAGAACTCGTTTGCAAGTGGACCTTTTCCATCTGCCCATCTGTCTTCTATTTCTTTCAAAGATGCTCCCAATATTATGATCAATTCCTTTAACTTCCTCCACTTTTGAACGTGTTGCTCAATCAATGCTGGTTCCTGGTGAAATAAGAAATAAGAATTTTCAAGATACATTGATGATTTAAAAAAAAAACATTAATTTCAGGAAATCATGGTGTTCAACTAAGTTTTATAATCAAAAATTGTAAGTCTAATGAATAAAAAAGCAATAAAATAAAGTATTTGACGTACTGGAAAAATCTGGGGTATTCTTTTAATAACCATGTTGAAAAGCGTAACCAGTTCTGAAGCCACATCTGCTGGAATATCCTCTACATTTATCAGTTTTGCGCAAATATCATCTGCCATGTCATTAACGATACAGCCAAGAGCCCTACAGTATACTTTGATTGGTAAAATTTCAATCCACACTGTTTTTAAAAGTTCTAGTTGCCTTATGCACTGTCTCAAAGCTCGTTCCGTAGTCGCCGGTAATTCTGGCATTTGACCAATTGAAGACAAACCTAGGTTCAAAATTTGTTTTTTATTTTTGTTTTGTGCATTCAAACGCATGTTTTTTTTACGAGTATAAGTTATAGTCTTTAAGTAAGTTGAGTAACGTACCTGATTCGCGTAAGATTTCAAAGATAATATCTCTCTGGTACTTCATATGATTTAAAAAGTACTCCGAACCAACTTGTCTAAGTAGCAGAACTTGATCAGAATAGATCATCGAAAATTCTTGTGAAAGATTTGGTATTTTGGTTTTATATTTGTATGCCAATGTTAATAAATGATGAGCAAGGTAAAAACAGTTGTTGTGGAATATCGCTGAATAGATAAAGCAATTAAAATGAGAAAAATAAACCTTGCAATTATTTGAGGAGAAGCATAAACTTACCAACTTGCTGAGGTATAGTTTCTAAAAAGGACTTGTGTATTTCTGGAATCAAGGCTGCGTACATCTCCATTATATTTCTGCTTGTATAAAATAGCCTCAACACATATTTATCAGAGCTGTGGCAAGCTTCGTCCAAAATATCTCTTACAAGACATAATATTTCCTCTGTGCTTTTACTGAGAAAAATTAATTGTTAATATTGGTGTTATGAAAATGAATAACTTTATTACAAAAAAAATTAAGTTACCTTATCTGACACTCAGGTAAGAAGAATGTATGTTTGCTTAGTTTTGTGTCTATGATGATGTTATCATCTTCATCAAAACTTAATTCTTCTAATCTTTCTGGCTTATACCTGAATGAATCATGAAGATCTTTTTTCATTATACTTCGAGCCACTTCCAGCAATTTTTCACACTTCTTGTCGATGTACAAGTTATCAATATTATTTGTATACTTTGATAAAAACTTTTGCTCTTCGGTGATAAATTTTATTTCCACTAAATAGTCTTGAAATTGCTGAATCTCCACTACAATGTTTTCAAAAGTTTCTAATTCTGCAGTAGACGTAGGAATTATTTTTGAAATGCAGCCAACCGTTAAAATGCGTGAAAATTCCTCGAGCAGTGGAGAGGAAAGCTTTTCCAAGAAAAACTCATTCTCTATGTGAATGTTAAAGTGTTGATGCAAGAACTTGTAAAACAATTTTAGGTTTTCAAATACAGCTTTGTATTCTGGAATCTTCTTCTTGTTAACAACTTGTAGTGAAAAACTCCTGTCCGTACACTCAACTATGCATTCACAGTGAACCAAAGGATCGATAAAATGCAGTAACAGTTTAGTAGATAATAGCTCTATACACCTTGTCAATCTATTTACATGATGGAGTGCTCTTGTAATGTCCGTTAATTCGTCTGAGTTACCATGTACGTGCAAACTTACAGTATTCTTGGATTCCTTCTCATCGCACCACGAAACTTTTTCTTGCCATAAGCTAGTCACCTCACTGATAAAATTATCGTACATACTCTGATACTCGTGCTTTATGGATTCGTATATGCTCAATTGTCGAATGTCTGAATTGTTTTCGATCACAAGCCTGTGCAGATTCACCAATGTAATTGCTGCAGTTGTATATTGCTCGACTTTATTACTTTTGTAATTTTCAATCGATTCAAAAGCTCTGTGAATTTCTAACAATTGGTTAGACAAGAAGAGACTGTAGTTGTATTCTTTTAATTCTTGAGAAAGCGTTTGCAGTTCTTTGGACGAAGACAGTAGTTTTACTTTCATCTAATAAAAAGAAAATGGATATGTCAAATTCTAAAATACAAAGTCGAGTAATTACACAAATTACCTGCTCATTGATACGGCTTTGCAAGTGCCTCATGTTGCTGACGAGCATCTCACTTTTCTCCAGCAATATTTCATCTGGCTTCAAATTTGGTTCGAGTTCAACATATTTATCCTTCATAAATTCATTTATGACAGACTTTAATTTGGTTATCTCCTTCTTAATCGTTTCTATCTGTTCATTCAAGTCAGCCTTTTCTTTTCCATCTAAAATTCAAGAATAAAGAACACAAACTACAGTGAGCATTTAATTGAAAAAATATTACTCCCAAATGCATTTGGCACATATTTGTTTACCTGCGACGATCAACACGTCCCGCAAAAACGATGACATGGTAAGAAACGTTATCTGGTATTAAAACTAGGGAAAATATGTAGAGAAGGGTTATAAAACACACAGTTCTATCATGGAATTCTCGCAACGATTTGGAAACATTATTTTCTGCATTAAAACCTGATAAAAATATCGGCGAACTTGTCACTTTTTACACCTGTTTTGTGTACGCGTGTATCATGGTCGGAGCCATAATAATCTTGAAAACTGTCGCTCAGTCGCAGTGGCGACGTTACTTCTGCTACTCGCGAATGGCGCGTATATTTGAACGTAGGTATATGCCTGAATATGATTGTCTGCTTCTATATTGTGATATTATATATGAGCCATAATAAAAAAATTCGTATATTATATATTATTTTTGGTTGGACAATAAGTATATGGTGGTAAATAAAAGCATGACAAATAACACGATACAAAAGTAGTGATATTTATTAAAAACATTATACTTATTATAATGGCACAACAACGCAATAATGTCAATTCATAAAAAATACAATAAAACGTCATCTTATTTCATCACAAAATGTTTCCTCTAATAAAATCTGAACATAAATACTCTAAAAGATTCATCACAGCAAAAAAGTCCATCAATCAATTCAACTCTTTGGCGCTTTTGGCACGATTCCCTGATCCTCCATCTCCTGTTTCAATTTGTACTTTTGAATTTTCCCGCTGGTGGTTTTGGGAAACTCCTCACGGAAAACGATGTACCTCGGAATCTTGAATTTGGCTATCTTTCCTTTGGCATAATTTACAACATCCTCAACGCTGAGTTTAGCTCCGGAACGTAGACGAACACAGGCGCACATCTCCTCGCCGTAAACGTCGTCGTGGACGCCGAAAGCGTGTACCTCTAGTATGGAGGGATGTGATTCCAGGAAGTGCTCGATTTCCTGTTGATAAATGATCGTAATTATATAATTTAAATTTGAAGGATTATTAATTTTTTTTTTCACAGTGTGATATACGCGTAATACCTTAGGGTAGATGTTCTCTCCACCCCTGATGATCATGTCCTTCAGTCTTCCAACGATGACACCATATCCATCCTCACGAAGCACGTACTGGTCTCCTGTTTTCAGCCATTCGTCCTCCGTGATCGTCTTCCTCGTATTCTCCTCGTCGCCCCAGTAGCACAACATCGTACTGTAGCCCCGGGTGTACAATTCGCCTGGAGTACCGAAAGGAACCATCTCACCCTTCTCGTCTACGACCTGAAATTTTACAAGTATCATCATGATAATACGATTATAACACTATATAAAAAATTATTATAAAAATTTACGAGAACCAACTTTGATCTCCAGGTGATCGGAAATGTATCCAATGGTCGTTTCCGTCAGCCGATTATCTTCCTCAGGAAGAGCCTGATTGACGATCGCCGTGTTTTCCGTCAGGCCGTATATAGACTGAAATGAGGGAAAAAATTAACATAGTCACGGCGGTTTGTATAAATAATAACGTTAAATTTAAATAGAGCGCGAAATCGACGGCTTTTTTCACGGATCGTTTATCACTCGGTCGTATACACACACAGCACAGAGAGAACCCACTCGACGCGAGATATGTGCATAGATAAGCCGCGAATGCGTGTCAGTGACCTCTAACCCTCTGTGTTAAACTCTTTCAGTCGATAGTCTCCGGAGAGTCATTCCGAGAGGGGCAGAAGCTATTTTCGTTTTTGAATTGATTTTAGATTTCCATCGAGGGTATATTTTTGGAATTTCAATCGATCTTCTAAGGGATGTGATGATACAAAGTATTTTTAACGCTTTTTCATCGCGTGTAATATAATTAGAATACTTGCAAAAAAAAATCCTCACCTTAATCCTCTCCATCCTCAAACACTCCCTCACCCTCTTGTAAAGGTCCGGCGAAGCAGGTGCTCCTCCGGTCGATCCGGTGTACAGTGTATCGATCTTGGCCCCCGTCCGAGTTTGCACGTCAATCATGTTGGTCTAAAGCGTCATTGCACAAACAAGACTCAAAATCAATTTACCATATAATTATATATCCAAAAAATCGAAAAATTCCAAAAAAAACTCACCCACATAGTTGGGGTACCAAAGCAGACGCTACACTTTTCGGCGAGTATAGCCTCGATTGACTTGACTGGATTGAAAGTCGGACTTTCCAGGACAACTGTGGATCCGGCGTGAAGTGGTCCCACGATTCCCATTACCATACCGAACGCGTGGAAGTACGGGACGTTCAGGCAAATTTTACGGCCGTCCGTGTCGAGCCTCGTCGTCGCCTGAAATTTTTATATATAGTTTGTTAATTTTAACACGATATAAATTAAGAGACTATCTTATATAGGTATACCTGTCTCGAGTTGTTGACCAGTCCTCTCTGCGAAAGTAATACAGCCTTGGGATTCCCCGTCGTACCGGAAGTGAACTGAATGTTGGTCCCATTGTACGGCGAGATTTCCACCTGTTCCTCTTTGACCATCTCTACATCCTTCTTATCAGCTAGAGTCTCAACATCGCGTAATCGCCTCGTTCCTCTACAACACAATAATAAGGATAAAAAATCATATACAGGATCGTCCATAAATTTCAAAAAGCGCATCATATCGGAACCACATAACGCTAATGCATCGCTCGATAGCTCTCCTCTCGCTTGGTGTATAATTAACGAATGCATCGAAGCTTTTACCCTGATTACACGTACATATGAAAAAGAGGCGCGTCTTATATTATACGTATAGTCATCTACTAGACATTGTATAAACGCCATAATATCACAAAAAAAATGTGTTAAATAGACGCACACACAGAGAGAAAAATGTATGACAGAGTGTATATAATGCTTTGTTTGCAGAAGGTTGAGATTTCCGTCCGGACAATAGAGGATATAGGGACGGAGAAAAGGAGAATTGTCGAGGCAAAAGTTGGCTAAGGTCGGATGTGCATTTAATCTAGTTTCTATGCTCTTCCTTCCTGATGAATGGTATCGACCTTATACACATAGTCGCGCGGGAGGTCGTACTGACGCATCGTGGAATGGACTAGAGATGATTAGACGGATGATGGAATTTGTAAGACAAACTTTTTTATTGTTATGATCGAAGCTATGCAACTTTGTCATTGACCGGATTCGTTAACCTCGTGAGCTATATTTCGCCGACAATGGGGTGTATACGTTTCTTCTATGGAAATGAAAGGAATACTGTGAAGAATAGAAGATTATAATTATATGTCATTGCATAATTTTGCTGACCTCTTTATAGAAGTAGGGAATTGAAGCTGTTAGTCCTGGAAATCGAAGAAATTTAAATCACAAATGGATTCTAAACTGTATTCGATTCGAGTTATATGCACATGTGTGTATAAAAAAAAAGTTGATGAAATTTATAGTCCTGTTTAGTATAATATATACACTCGACGTGCATCCTGTCGCATTTGTGTATTCCTATCCTTTCAATCTTCAATTAACAAAACTCGAAAGTTTTTCAAAAGTAGAAACTAAATTATCATTCAATTTTCCAAAACATCCACAGAACTTCAATCCACTTCCAGACAGCAGGAAATTTCACGATCCTTCGAAAATTCAAAAGCGATCAAAAGCTCCGCCGACATGAGATTCCTCGAAAAATGAGCGTTCGCAAGCTCAACTACTGCCACCGCCCCCCGAAGATCGAATATTCATTTAACCTAGTTTTCCCCCGAAGAATAACCGAAATAACAACGTTCCTCCCTTATATTCCTACAACGTCAGTTTCAGAGTAAGAGAGAGAGAGAGAGAGAGCAGACGGCACGCGATATTCATGAATATCAGTGTTTGTGTGGGTGGGTGTTCGCTACGCTGTCTTCGCTCGAAAGTCAAGTCAACCGAGAGAGGGAGAATCATTACGCGGCGCGAGAAAAGGGGGCCGATTAATTCAATCGGTCGATCACGCGATGTATAACTATATCTACTATAAGAACTTATTTTTCCTTTTGTTTTTTGTCGAAGGAAAATTCGCGCAAAAATCTCGGTTATTTCGTATATATATACAGCCAGTAGTTGTGTCTGAAAAGGAAATGCACGTGGAATCGTCCGTGGTCTACAATTTCCGCTCGCTCCCGTAATTCCGAAATTAAGCCGTCCGTTCGTTATACTCCCTGTACTGCAGCCTTGTCGTGTCAACAGTAAATCTCGCGCATGCGATCCACATTGTATTCCACGATAAACCAAATAAGTATATATATATATACGTATACAACTCACGTCACATGATCGTCGGCGTAAATGACGATGTGTTCCAGCATCGGTAGGTTCTTCTTAGCCGTCAGCAGCATCTCCGCGTACTTTTGCGTCCTGTAGCTCTCGGCTGCGATGACAGCCCTGGCGCCGATTTTTTTCAGACAGTAGTGTAATTCTCCAAGTTGATAGTAAGGGTTGATACCGGCGACTATGAGACCAGCTCTAGCGGCTCCGACGTAGCTGACGAGCCACTCGATTTCGTTTGGTCCCCAGATACCGATCCTGTCACCTTTGCGTAGACCTAGTTTTTTGAAACCTGCGGCGAGTTTGTCGGCTCTTAGGAGGAGTTCACCGTAAGTTAGACGGGATTTCTGATGGATCGAGATGACGCAATCGCGGTTCGGCCATCTTCCGGCGGCGGTTTCCAGGAGCTTGCCGATTGTCGTCTCCAGAAGTGGTCTGGTACCTGGATTGCGTAGGTATGAGAGCTTTGGGTTGTCTGCTAAAGGAAGAGCTGCGGTGGACATTGAGTGATGACGCTTTTGGAAGACGCTTATTGCTGTGTGCCTGGAGTCTGAGATTGAGAAATAGTTGTGTGATTTTATTGATGATGACTATTAGTGATTTTTGCTTCCTCCTAGAGGAAGCTTTGTAATAGTAAAATTTTCGACTTCGTCAAAAACATGTTAGGGTCGCGTTTTGTTTGTAACAATATAAAAT
>UCOJ01000780.1:0-64996 GCA_900474305.1 Cecidostiba fungosa | reverse complement strand
GCCTTTATTTTAATTAAGGGTGAGTACGGCTATTTGATTATTTACCTACATTAATATTATTTTTTTTTTTATTTTTTTGCAATCGAGAGAACATTTTTTTTTTAATCGAGTGCATACCTGGCAGTGTATATTTTTGGAGGGAACGGAGTAGAAGCTTGCTTTTTTTATTTCGTGATCAGGGCATCTCGGTATAGCATCGTGCCTTGTTCCACCACACTTTACAATGCACACAAGGACGCGCCGGGCCACTCGCACTACTGGTACGCGCTATAAACTCGCTCCGTCTCTCTCTATCGTCATGGCGGCGTCGCCAAGCCGAAGCCGATGCCGCCGTTCGTGAAATTCCCTCGGTCAGTTTAGCATGTTTTTTCGCGTTCTAATAAAATTCCCTCCGCGTGGAAAATTCGAGAAAAATTCTGGCTAACGATTGCGATAGGTTTTTCGTCGGTCCGAGGAGTACTCGCAATTACTCGCGGGTTATATATGCGCTTGTTGTGGCGCCGTGTCCGGCGACAGACGCTTATTTACTCTCAGCGTTCGGTGAGAGCATTTTGAAAATGGCGGGCGATGCATCGTTCTTGGTTTATTATTACATATATATGTACGATGCTCGTTATGTGTATATGTATATATATTGAGATTCCACGATAAAGCGTTGTTTATTTTTCCGGGAAGTCCGGGCAAAGGGCGGGAAAGGTCGATCGGATTCGATTGAGGGCGCGCGCGTATACGGGGACGCCACCCGCGCCGCGTCAAAATGCTAATGCATCTCTGCTCTCTCTCTCTCCCTTGTACTCTTGATTTTCGCGGAATTGAGATGCGCGCAGCAGCCATGCCACTGTACTGTTCCCGCCGACGCCGTTATTTATGTATTTTTTTTTAAACGTTGTTGGGTGGGGGGGTTTTGAGATCGACTCGTCGGCAGGAGGTACGCGCGCGCGCGCGAAGTTTGGTGATGCTATACTTCTGTCATATGTAGGTATAGTGTTGTAGGTCGTAACGATTTTTTGTTGTGTCCTAATTGATTAATGGGATTGTACCGCTTTCAGGATCTACATAGTGATACCGATCGAGGAGTAATCATCATGTCGGACGACAATTCATCAGTGGTTGACGAACAGAAAAAGAAGAGGGGCAGGCAGGCCAAGACTGAGAAAAGCGCGGTAAAGGAGCCCAAGAAGAGGGGTAGGTCAGCGACGGAAAAGAACAACAGCCGAGGAGGCAAGTCCGACAACGAGGATGATGCACCAGCGGTACCCGCGAAGAGGGGGCGTGGAAGGCCAAAGAAATCCGACAAGAAGAAGGTAATTGTCTTTTTTTTTTCTTCTTTAAAGGCTATTATTGGTTCGAAAGAGATGATGGATTTTAATTTTTTTTTTCTTTTTTTATTATTTCATTTTTAATAGCCTGGTGCAGCGAAACCTTCGGGACGCGGTCGTGGCCGACCCAAGAAGGTAGAGGAGAAACCTGAGAGCACCGGTGAGGAGGAAGACGAACAAGAGGAGGAGGAGGAAGAGGAAGAGAACTGAACGAGAAGGACTATTGCTCGGGGAGATTTTTAAAAACACAACGCCCTTTCTCTATTTTCTCTCTTTCGACGACGTCGACGACGACAACTCACACTACTCATGTCCCCCTTAAGTCTTAAGTTTTTGTAATCATAACTAGTTCCCACTCCCTCTACCCCTCCCCTCCAACTGACGAGATATCATAATCAGGCCCTCTTCCTCCCCTTTTTAATGGAAAGGAAAAAAAACTCGTAAAAACCTAGACTCTTTTATGGTACAGTTTGTAAAAGTTGAACTATCGTTAGAAAGGGAAAGATCGCCAGTATGAACAAATTATTAAACTAATTGACTATACATGTACGAGTCGGAACGCGTCGAAATTAAAGGAAAAAAAATTGTAGAAATCACGACTGATTACTTCTGTGTAGTACAAACTCTGCAGCGCCGTGAATTTCTACACGATGTTTGATTTTAATCTAAAAATCGACGAAAATTTGTAGCAAATTTGTGGATGACCTCCGTTTTGTTTTTTATAAAAAAGAAATTGATCTATGGTGAATACGCCTGTCTCAATCATGTGGTTTTGTTTTAGTTTTACGCGATGAGCAAAGTATTTTGTGCACTTTCTCCTTTCTCCATCTGTACTGTATATGCTGTATCATTACTTAAAAAACTTATTATCTCTTGACTTTCGCGCAAGTCGAGTCCAGCCGTTAAAAAAATTAAAGTTACAACAGTGGATGATGCTTTGTGTATGTCGCGGATGCAAGAAAGAACTTTTTTCTTTTATTACTATGTAAGAAGTAAGTAAAAAAAGTCCTGTTTCTATGCAAACATCATTTGAGTGAGTGTCAAATTTGTATTAAAGTAAATAAATTCACAGAATAACAATACTTAACGTATTTTGTTTTCTCTTCCTTGTACCTTTAAAAGATAAAATTACATTAGGCGAGGAAAGTTCAAAAACTGGATGAATAAATGACGCGATGAGGTTTTTCTATTTTATTAACTACTCAAAAAATTATGTCGATCAAAATGTTCACAAAGTTTTTTACATTCAAAAACTTGCTTTAATGCTTGAATTTTTATTTCCGGCCAACGGTCACTATACTTACTACGCTTATTATCACGATTTACTTATTCGTTGAATTTGTCGGCTGTATTTTTTTTCCTCTACTGCTAGATTAAATTTTTGTTAGATACATTTATTTTTTGCGGTTACACTTTTTTTAATTTAATTAGTATTGCGATTGATTTTATGTGGAAAATGTGCACATGTTACATGAAAAACGTATGATTTTTCTCGTCTAGTAAATTCAAGGCAATCACATCGAAATCTCAAAGAAAGGTAAGTCTCTTTGCCAATACATACCAGTTTTCTTTTATAAAATTTTTACGAAAATATTTGTAAGACTGAACCATTACAGATTGTGCAATGATGCTTATAGCGATAGGTATATATATATAGAATAACAATAAACAAACGCGCAAATCAGTAAAAATGTATCACAAAAAGTTATAAATAACTTTTGTACTCATTGAATTTTATATATAAAAAACCATAGTATCAAACACTGTAATATGCAAATTTACTCAAGTTTGCACATTTTATGATTTTGATATATTTACCTATATAATTACATAATTATATATCTTGTCGATTTTTACGTTGGATCAATGCTATTATTTTTATTATAATAAATAGTATTTCACTATACAATGATTTGTAAACAATGTAAGAAAAGTTAGTATGTATTTGGATTGCTTATCATTGAATGAAGCTAAACGTTGTATTTATTGAATATTTCGTGATTACATTATGTCCACTTTATTGATGATAAAAATTTACATGTTGTGAAATCATTTGAACGATAGTAAATACTGACGACTAGTATATGACTTAAGAAATCGTTGCTTCAAAACCCTGTTTGGGTACAATTTACTAAACTGGCCACTAGATTTTTCAGTCAAGTTCCAAATACCTGCATTAGTTTTACAGATATCCAGTAAATAATTACAAAGGCATATCCATAACAAACAATGAAAATTTAAACAAAAAACACGAGTAATATAATCTCTTTGTAGGAGTAATAGTAGTCAATCAAGTTAATATTAATAGTTAATATAATTGTATATCAACAATGATTTGAAAAAAATGCGTCAACAATTTAATAAATGGATTTTAACAAAATGCCTAGAATTCATCAATTTTTGTATCTTATTATAATGGTAAGTTTGGAAATTTGTATACATTTAGAACTAGATCCTTAGTTTAAGTATTAAATACTATTAAGTTGCTCATTATAACTTGTCAGCTTGACTCAATTAAATGAATGTTTTTTGTCTCTACTAGATAACAATATTGAAGAATTTAAAATATCTTAAACGTAGTTCATATAAATTAATTGTTAAAAATTTGACTAGATACTTATATAGCTGCATTTTAAGGACGATCACCAATTGAAATTGCTATAAACTTGTTGTTTAAACAAAAGTCACGATGTGAATTGTGAACTTGATGCAATTTTCAAAGAAATGACTGCAACCACACATAAAGAGTACGATGATTTAGACTAAGTAGCCATGTAAAAGCTCAAAATAGATAATACATTTTAAATGAAGAAATAATCCAATTTTTGGTGAACGCCCGTAAGTACAATGTTATACTACACACTTGTATTAGTTAAAAACTAATTGTCAACACGATGACAAGATGACTTGTACAATTTTTGTTACAAAATTGAACAATAGAAAGATGCTGCTATTTATGCACATTTTATGTACAATGAAATAAATTTCTAGATGTGATTGAATATTTAATGAGGTAAATATTTCAAAAATATACAATCACTTGGGCAATCTATTGGAATTAGATTACCGTTTTTTCGCATAAAGCATAATATAGTAAGCTCCAAGCATGTCTCACAAAGTCAAAGAGGTATTGTAATATTTACTAATTTCTTTTTGCTCACATAGCGATTGTCCAGTCTGCTGTCTGCTGAAAATAATTTTGATCAAAATTTAGTGACATAATCTATTCTGGCACTGAGAAGTTTACTTGAGATAACTCACCTGTATGCCTATATTTCCTAAGATATCTTTTTTTTTTACAAATCTTTTTCATCTGTAGCATATGCAATCAGTTTACAAAGTATCATAAAAAGAGCTTAACATCAAAGGGTTATCCAAGATTTTGCGACTGTGGTGTACTAAAAAGGTCAGCATTTTCTTCACTATCCATAGACTGGTATCCTTGCTGTATCAATTAAGCCTTTGTTATTCAGAATGTCGTGTCTTATGCTCAAGTGGCTATAGAATTACTAACTCGTCTCTGCCGGCTGCTGAAACCCTCATCTAGCAATTCTGTTTCCCAGTCATCTTCACCCTCTTCGCCAGGATCAAAATTATACAGTGGCATAAGCCTGTGACGAAGTCTTTCCATTTTGCGCCTTCTTGATATAATTATCACCTACAGCAATGATTAAATCAGCATTATCAAATCTCTTTAATTATCCAAAAGAAATACGAGTCTGTATCTTACCACAGCTGAAAGAACTATAACAAACAGCATGACACCAAGTGGCACAAAAATATATTCGACACCCTCGGGTGGTGCGAATTCATCAAAGTTGTCCTCCGTAGTGGTTGTGGCAAGGGTTGTTGTGCACAAGCTACCACCAGCGGTAGTAGCTGTCTTTGGCAAAGTATCCCCGACCTTTGTAATATTCCATGACTGTCGAGTCACATTCTCCGCAGTAGTCGAAGTAGTGTAAGCTTCGGTGGTAGTGCTGGTACTAGTACTGCTGATGGTGCTATTAGTGTCATTGTAAAAGCGGCCCGTCGTCCACTCGCTCGACAGGCTGGTCGTCAAATTATTTATTGACAAAATAGTCGACAGGGTGGAAGTCGAAAAAGAATAATTGCTCGTCGTGTTATCAGTGACATTTTCCATGGTTCTACTGCGAAATAAATTTTAATTATCACTTACTGCAACTCGATTATACACAACTAAAAAAAAACAGCAAAAAAAAAACGAATAAACGACCGAGAGAGAAAAGAAACCGAAGATGTGTCATAATACTTGCACATTTATTAGATTCGGGCGATGACGTTCTCTTATCGTCGACTGCTCTTGTCAGTCGACTGGCCGATACTCATCCGCATGTTATCGTTGCCCAAGAAACGAGACGAGCAGCAGAAGAAGCTTCTTGACATCCTCTCCTGATGTGGGCCGTAATCACCTGGTGTAAGGAACTTATCGCCAATAAAACTCTCGACTCCGCTGAGATACGGCTGATAATGACACCCACGATAGAGAGACGATCAAACAACACACTGGCATACACACACGTTAATATTATAATAGTGGAGCTATATATGGAGCATCGGCTGTTGGTAAGACTTCGATGTGTGCGAGAGAAGTTTTTTTAGGGGCGTATAGCGTATAGTATATACATATATGTTGTATGTACTATATTAGCTGCAGAGAGACGTTATACACACTGCGGCTGTTTGCTTTGCTCATGAGCAGTGAACCTGTGCTGATGCTTGAAAACGCGGACGAACGGACGACGGCTTTTGTTGCTAGGTATGATTCATTTAACTGGCTGCGCATTTGCATACGCCCCCTCTTCGTGAGAGAAAAGTCTCGAGAAAAGTATTATGTGTATAATAGTATGGGGCGTCTTGGTTGTTTGCTTATTTTTTGAGTAACGTGGTTTTATTGTTTAGAGACGATGAACAATTTTTATAGAATTTAATCATGGATTTTGTTTTAGGAAAATATAGGTGTACGAACATTTTTATTATTTTTTAAATTGAAAATTAATATAATTATTAAATTTCTAATTAATCTTTTGTCTTATTCCAAATTTATCAGTCGATACATTTAAACAATCAAAAAAAAATTCGATTATTAAATATATAACTTTTAGTAGACTATAGGAATGCTAATTAAATTTATAAAACAATTAAAAAATTCGAGAATCATAAAACTATTCTGCAGAGATGCTTATATTTGCAACAGAAACAAAGAACTATTGGCAAATCGAATCAACAAAACGAACGTCGGTTCAAAAATACGTTCTCTACTTTGCCGATATCAACGTCAAACTAAATGCATATACGCACAGCCATAAAAGCAACCGCTAAACTGCCCTATCAAAATTTCGCGGTTTCAAACGACACTATACATTATATATAACGAGTATAAAAAACCAATTATAGCTACTCCAAATAATCACACGTCAGTTCAAATCAAGAAGGTATATAAACTCGCAGTAGATGCCTACCCTACCAGCTCCCGCAATAACCTCTGCGTCCGCGAGGCCTCGCGTCGATCGCGAGTACCCATCGCGTTCTCTCTCTCTTCTTCTCTCTCTCTTTCTTCCTCGGTGTACATACCTTGTGTTTTTCGCAGTAGAAAAATGGTGAATACTTGGGTGTAGTCGGAGGACGGCACGAGGCTATTTTCCTGGCGGCCGAGAGTCTTCGCGCGCGTTTTCACGTTACAATAATATATAAGAAAGTGCCGCAGGCGGAGAAGAATAAGAAAAAAGAAGAAGAGGCGCGATAGACGAGCGTAAGTTAACAGCAGTAACTCTCGTCCTCGGCGATCGGAGAATCCGCAAGAGCGAGTGCAGTGCGCGTGTGTGCTGCACCGCCTCTCCTCGTCATCACAGCAGCGTGGTGTGCGTGTGTCAGTGTGTATACGTGTGTGCATAGGCCGCCGTTCATTCGGAGACGCGATTGATGTTGTGCTCTTCTCTGCGACGAGAGAAGATCATTCATCGGGGGATGTGGCGAGGAAGCAGTGTGCAGTGTAGTAGAGTGAGATAGAGAGAGAGCTTTGTGCACGTATTATATATATATATATATATATATAGGTATATAGCTCTATCTCTCTCTTGAACGTCCGTCGCCGACTTGTCGCGTTCTCCCTCCCTCGCATTTAGGTAGTCTCTCTCCTTCTCTCTCTCTTTCTTCCTCTTTCCCTACCAGCTCCCTCTTCTTCTTCTTCTTCGCGCTGCGTGCATGCACACGCATATATCTATCTATAAACCCGATAAATACACACCTATACTAGTTCGCTGTCCAGTTTCTATTATCGCAAGGTGCATCTGTTTCTGTGCCTTTGATCTTTGACATAATAATACCCTACTGCGGAGAGCATAGTGTGTGCGCGATATAGCTGCGCTATAGTGAGAGAGAGAGAGAGAGAGAGAGAGAGAGAGAGAGAGAGAGAGAGAGAGACTGACGTGAGTGTGTTGGTGTCGCGCATTGCACATGTATTGCGCTCCGAAAGTCTCTCTTCGTCGAGGAAATGTAGTCTCCGCCGCCACCGTCTGTCCATCCATTCCGGAAGACGACTCCGAAATCTGTGTGAAACATATATACATACATATATATAGGTACATACATATACGCCTCTCTCACTCTCTCTCTCTCTCTTTCTGTCTTCTCTCCTCCATTGGTCTCATACGTAAGTACGTACGTACGAACATTACAATATACTCCAATGTGCGTAAGTACCTACATAGAAACACACAGGCGCACACATTCACGCGCACGCGAAACTGATATAAACAACGAGAGAAGACACACGCATTCACTCTCTGACGTTCGACGGTGGTCACCTGCTGCAATAATATTAGCCAGCTCTCTCTGTCGATTCCGTCGTCCCTGATTCTCTCTCCGCCGAAAAGCAGCCTTAGAAATACTGATAGCAAGTACCCTTTGCCCGAATTCTTTCTGTGTCTTTTTTGCTGTCGAGAGAAGACGCAGTTTCTCTCGTTTTTTCGACTGCAGACCTTGTTCACAAGCTCGGATTCATATGCGCGGAAAAACTGTTTTGCTTGGGTATGAGTGATACATCTGTGCATGTAAATGTCTGTTGTTTGGCTTCTTCCGACGAGATCACTTTGAAGTTCAGCTGCGAGTGCAAAACTCTAAAAGGGGATAATTGTCTTTTGCAGCTGTTGAACGGGAGACAGTTGCCCAATATGCTTCGTTGAGACTCAAGGATTCACGGTGTACAAGCAAACACTGAGATTATAGTATATCTGTAATTCATCAGCACCCACCAACTGCAACAGCTTAACCAGTGTTGGGCCAAATGGTTTTATTATCTTCGGTAAATGCATTTTGGATTGTTGTAGGATAAATTATTAATGTTGGCATTGTGTAACCCTGATAAATCGTTTTTTTTTTCAGATGTACAAAAAAATATTTTATATTGTGAGTTTTTCCATTACTGATAGAAATATACAAGGACAAGAGTAGAGAAAAATTAGTGATGTTATGCACTGAATCAAACGGCAAGAAAAAAAAATTCAAAACCTGTCAGCCACATGAATTAGAACACTCCTGGTTCGTTGGTTTGAGATTTGAAGTGACAATTTTCTGCTGAATTATACTAGTCACTGCTTCAAAGTGGAACTAAGGTAAATGTAGACAATTTTATAAAAATTGGTACAGCTAGTATTGAGAAAAACTCATTTTATAACATCACTGCTAACAAATGCTAGACTCACGCACGTGCAATGCCGAGATGCTGCAATGAAAACAAATCACTGAGGCTGGTGAGCAGTAATCAGCAACACGACACTGAAGATATTTTACTCACACGCACCCGACCCTTCTCTATTGGTGGTGGCGAACAGTTGCAACTCGAAGAAGAGGCACCGGTCGTCGTTGTGGAGAGATCGCACAGAAGAGTTCGCTGTGATCTTAGTCCAGTTCCAACAAATAGCAATTCTGGTTTTATTAAATTAATTGTTATAAAGGTAAGTGCTGCTTAAGTCTTAGTTGCTTATTATGTGCACGCGCTCATAGCTTTCAATTAAAACTTCACAGAAAATGTTTAACAAAAAGTGTATACTTAAAGATAATGAGGATACAAGAATTTATGAATTTTTCAGGATAAAACTACTCGACAAGATAGTCAAGCAAGACATAGTTCTGGTAGCAGCGGACACAGAGATAGAGAAAAGGAGGCAAAAAAGAGAGCAGCTATAGGCAACGCAGTGCGGGGACTTTTTCCTTCAGGCCATAGTAGGCAGGACAGGTATAATGATGTCCGTATCAAAATCACGCTTTTTACATTTTCATTGCATTCTTCTGTAACCATATAAGATTATCTCTGATTAAACTATTAGCTGATTTTTTTTTTATTTTTTATTTAAAGCATTATGAAGCGATTTGAATTTGATTTCTAACTAATGCTTTTTCATAATTGATTTTAATTTAATGGCACTAACGCATTCAAAATTTTACAAAATATTTCTTCCAGAAATCTTGGTAATCATTATAAATGTATAGTTGTATTGGCATATCGGCTAAATGAGATGTTGTCACTATAATGTCGCTGTTCCATTCGCTGCAGTAAAACTTTGATCTACCGCTTTATAGGTATGAGACCAGCAGACAGCGACCACCCGGAGGAACTGGCGGTAGTGTTGGCCTCTCTGGATTGTGCCCAAAATTGTCCTCGAATTCGGGGAGTAGCAGTCAAAGCGGCCTTGGTCTGGGCCACCACTTAGCCCCACAGGAAAGTCCTTCACCTTGCGGGGTAGTCACGTCTCAAAAAGGTCACGGGCGTCGGGGACGAAAAGTCACCATTAATTCGCAGGTCAACAATAGCTCAAGTAACTCCGCGGATCGCAAGGTATCTCAGAGTGAAATTTTTTAAAATTACGCAATTTCTTTGCCTTTGGTCACTTATTATTGGAATTTCTCCGTTAGTTGAGGTCGAATCGAACAGAACATGGTTCACAATCACCGCCACCGCTGGCGCCGTCGGTAACGAAAAACGGAATCTCGTCGAACTCGCAATCCGCGAAACAAAAAAATCTCCTGGATCCTATTGAGAAGTCTTCTTCAGTATCGTCCTTTGATCATGAACACAACAACAGTTTCAGCGATGCAGAGGAAGCAATCACGGCTACAGAAAGTCTTTCAAGAGTGTCAGGTAAGACTAGGCGTTTTCTCTTTTTTTTTCTTATCCATTTAAAAACTTCTTAGAGACAGGAAGTAAGAAAAAAATGTCGTGACTTGTAGGTATTAGTTTGCCTTCCACGCCAATGGGAAAAGGGAATCCTAGAAAAGTAAGTAAAGAGGAAAAGACTGCAGAAAAAACTATGCACTCGGCGAGCCCCGAGTCGAAAGAGGATAGCGATGGTAGCCGTAAGTTATTATCGGATCCGCGGGACGGGAGGACCTCAACCGAAGATATAATTCAGAGCTTTGACGCCCCCGTCTCACATAGGAAAAAGCCAAATGTGGACGAAACTACAAGCGTTCGCGAAAATAAACGGAAAACCTCTGTTTACTCTCTAGTTAACTTTGATTCTAAGGGTAGTGCCAATAGAAGATCAAATTTTAAGCAGGATAATACCGCTGAGAACAGTACTCAAAAAGATCCTGATGTCATTCTGGAAATGTCACGTGGTGAACAAAATCATCAGAGGTGAACATTGTAGATATTACCTATATGCTTTAATTTTTTTTAATATACTTATACTCACAAACGTTTGCGACTTTTCAGGGATGTAAATGAAAGTAGTACACCGTCGACGTCGAGAAAATCAAATAGTGCAGAGTCTAGGCGTAAAAAAGTATCGACGGAAACGATGGATTCAAGTAAGAGTGAGAACGCCGTAGATGAGAGTAAAACGACGAAAGACAATAGTGAAAGTGTAGCATCTGAGCAAACGAAAAATTCGAGGTTCACGACGTCAAACGTGATGGGTGAATCGATGGACTTGGAAAATAAAGAGTTTCGTGAAGTATGTCAGAGTACTACAGTTGAAGAAGAAGTAACTATTTACGATGAGGATGACAATGGTACGAGTATAAGTGATATTGTCGCAACTCAGGCGCTTCACGAATCTCTGAGCAAGTTGGGTAAGGTTCCACCGATACCTCCGGAAATAACGATAGAGGAGGATGTCAAAGACGTATCCAAATCCGAAGAAGCTAACCAAAAAGAAACGATTCATGAGGAAACGGTGGAGGGATTTATAGGACCACTGCTTGACGAAAACTTTAAAACCGACGAGAAATTAGCCCAGAAAACCTTGGGAATGGACGAAGTGAGAAATTCGTTGAAAGTTAAGGTTCAGACGGTTGAAGACGATGACGATGAGGAAAAAGCGGTAGCAAATTCCCCCGACGGGAGGTTTTTGAAATTCGAAGAGGAGATAGGTCGAGGCAGTTTTAAAACTGTTTATAGAGGTTTAGATACAGAGAATGGCGTGGCTGTTGCTTGGTGTGAATTACAGGTACAAATCATTATATTTTAAACCGTGTTGTTGAACCATAAACCAAATCTAAAATATATATTTTCCAGGAGAAAAAGCTAAATAAAATGGAAAGACTGAGATTTAGGGAAGAAGCTGAAATGCTGAAAGGCTTACAGCATCCGAATATAGTTAGATTTTATGACTATTGGGAAGTGACACTTACTAGACGAAAATATATTGTTTTAGTTACAGAGCTTATGACTTCAGGCACTTTGAAAACGTAATTATCATCAGTTATTTTGTTTGCGAATTGAAACTCTAATATTACATAAGATACTAATATATTTCATTACACAGGTATTTACGGAGATTCAAGAAAATTAATCCTAAAGTTTTGAAATCTTGGTGTCGGCAAATTTTAAAAGGACTTGCGTTTCTTCATTCAAGATCACCTCCGATCATTCATCGTGACTTAAAATGCGATAACATTTTCATCACCGGGACCACTGGTAGCGTGAAAATCGGTGATCTCGGTCTCGCTACATTGAAAAATCGTAGTTTTGCCAAGAGCGTTATCGGCACACCCGAGTTCATGGCCCCAGAGATGTACGAAGAACATTACGACGAATCTGTAGACGTTTATGCTTTCGGCATGTGTATGCTCGAGATGGCTACTAGCGAATATCCATACTCTGAGTGTACAGGCCCGGCACAGATCTACAAAAGGGTTGTATCAGTAAGTGAATGCTTCAAAATAAGAACTTAAGTAATATCTGTAAATATATTGATTTCATGAAAACAAATTTTTTCGCAGGGTGTTAAGCCACAAAGTTACGATAAGGTAGAAAATCCGGAGGTACGAGAAATAATAGAAATGTGTATAAGATTGAAAAAAGAAGAGAGACCATTGGTCAAAGATCTTTTAAATCATGAATTTTTCGCGGACGATGTAGGGCTCAAATTAGAAATGGTGTCGCGCGATACTGCAGTCGCAGAAGCAGAATTATCGCGCGTTGAATTTAGACTTCGTGTTCTTGATCCAAAGAAAAGGAGTAATAAGCATAAAGAGAATGAAGCAATACAATTTGACTTTGACATAGAAGGTGACAACGCGGAAGAAGTGGCGTCAGAAATGGCGAAATCTAGCCTTATTCTAGAGGAAGATGCCAAAGCAGTAGCGAAAATGCTCAAGTCGCAGATTGCGGCTTTAAAAAGAGAAAGGGAGGAAAGGAAGTTAAAGGAAGAGAAAGATAGGCAAGATGCAGAGACTAACGAAAGCATTTTACAAAATCAATTATTAATGCAACAACTGCAGGCTCAGCAACAACAACAACAGCAGCAACAACAACAGCAAACTCAACAGGTGCAAGCAGGAATAAGCATCCAGCAGGTGCAAAACACAGTGCAGATACAACACAATTTACAACCTCAGCCTGTGCAGCTGGTCCAGCAACAACCCCTGATTCAACAACAGACACCGGTTATACAGCCTCAGCAGGCGCAACAAATTCAACAAATGAACCAACAGCAGCAACAACAACAGCAGCAGCAGGTTCAATATCAGCAGCAGCAACAATATCAGCAAATGACTCAAGTATCACAAACAATGAGTGCTAATTCCTCTCAGTGCTCCACACCACAGGCTGTTCCGACACAAGCACCTTTCCCACAAGTAACTCAGCAGCAATTACAACAGCAATACATGCAGCTCAATCAGATGGGAATAGCTCCACAAATGGCTCATCCTCCTCAGCAAATGCAAATGCCCCAAATACAGCAAACTATTCAATATACTCAAACACAGGTATGCACTAGTAACGCGTTTCATTAAGTACATATGTTTATCTCTGTCGTATTAATATTTACATCACCTTTCAGGTACAGCATGTCCAACAAATACATCAAAATCCCGTTGCTAATACAACAGCGGTACCGAACATGCAAGGCCAGCAATTTTATCATCAAGGAGCTACTATACCAGCCTATCCTAATTCGCAAATTTTTCCACAAAATGTATCCCAACCAATTTTTCATGGGTATTCGACTAATTCTACTGGCGGGCATATTGACGTTTTACCAAATCAGCAACCTCAACAAGTTTATGCTCAACAAAGTGGAAATAATGCTGTTGCGACATCTATTGGTTATATTCAACCTATGCAAGTTCAAGTTTCATTACCACAGCAGGTTGCAAACGTTCAAAATGTTTCGACAGTGGCACCCACTGTCCAATCCCTGCAGGTATGAATTAATTGAAAAGATAATTTTTTTTTATATTGTGAACATTGATTAATTAAATTAATAACTTTTTCTTAGGGATCTACGATTCCGCAAAACATTCAAAGTACACCAACATTAATGGCAAACGGAACTCATCAGTCACAAACGCAGCAGAATATGAGAGTGCAAATGCAATATTCACAGGGTAATAACGTTGTATCTTCGACTGGGTCAATCCAACAAAATTTAAATATTGTCTCGCAAGCCTCTAGTACTGCAACACAGCAACCATTACAACAGCAACCTTTAGTGCAACAACAGCCAATAGTACAACCACAGCCTATTGTGCAAACTCAACACCAGCCTCTTCCTCAGCAGCAAATTCAGCAAACTATTCAACAACACCAGCAACCCATACCACAACAACAGCAATCTCTGCAACATCAGCAGTCTATACCGCAACCACTGCAGACATCTGTTCCTCAACAGCAGATTATTCAACAACCTCAACAAACTATTTCCCAACAACAAGTATTATCACAAATCCCGCAACAAACAACCATGCAGCAACAATTGCCCCATGTACAACAACACCAACAGCTGCAGCAACAACCACCACAGCAGCAACTTCAACAACCACAACAACAGCAGCAGCTTCAACAACCACAACAACAGCAGCAGCTTCAACAACCACAACAGCAACCTCAACAGCAAATGCAGCAACAACCTCAACAGCAAATGCAGCAGCAGCCTCAACAACAAATGCAGCAGCAGCCTCAACAACAGATACAGCAAATGCAGCAGCAACCCCAACAACAGATGCAGCAACAACCACAACAGCAAATGCAGCAGCAACCTCAACAACAGATGCAGCAACAACCACAGCAGCAACCTCATCAGCAGATGCAACAACAACCACAGCATCAAATGCAGCAGCAACCTCTACAACAGATGCAGCAACAATCACAACAGCAAATGCAGCAACCTCAACAACAGATGCAGCAACAATCACAACAGCAAATGCAGCAACCTCAACAACAGATGCAACAACAACCACAACAGCATATACAGCAGCATCAGCCGCAACAACAGCAGCATATGCAGCAACAATTGCCACCTTCACAACCGAATTTGCATCAAAATATTGAAAATACTGTTAAACCTGAGACTTTTGAAGCACCTGTTACCTCTGTGCCATTGGATCTTTCAGTTGCACAACAATCTCAGGATACTGTTGTAAATTCTGGTGTACCATCTGCAACCGGGGATAGGTAAATATATTAAATTGCTATATATTCTGTATAATACTTAATGCAATTATGTTTTTTAGCAGTTCAACTGAGGTCCCAGATAATTCAACTTCGTCGACCACAACAACGACGGAGAAAAGTAAAATCAAAAGAACGGGCACAAAACGAAAAAAGCCAGGGATTAAATTAACTGTTCTATCAGTTAGCAATGTGGAAGGACAGGCTATATCTGTAGAATGTCAACTGGATACTAGCAAACAAAAGACTGTAACGTTTAAGTTTGACCGTGATGAAATGGTTCCAACTGATATAGCGAATAATTTGGTAATTACGAAATTTAAATCCTTCATTCTATCACTTATCATAACTCTGACATCAGTTAATTTTGTACGTTCTTTTTTTTGGTAAAGGTGGCAGAGAATCTCTTGCCGCAATCTCAGCGGGAAACTTTCATCGAACTCATCGAAGATATCGTCAAGCAATTACGTCTCGATCCATCCTTGAATCTACCTTTGGTCGCTCATGGACCACCTGATCAATCAGCTGGTGGTAGCCCTGTTACGAGTCGTAGGCCCCGAGAACGCGATCACAGTCTTGACATGTCAAAGGTAAAAGAGTACTTCCTTTATTTTTAAAATGCATATATTTATAAAGCAAAACTTTGCCTTTGAAATAAAAACCGAGAACTGCAAAATGCTTGGGCATTCTTGGATTTTGAAAGAAAAAATCTACTTATTGGTAAATGAATGTAAAAAAAGAAAAATCGTATATACATTTGCCGTGATTTTGGACGCAGCAGGTGAGACATGGCTCGCTAACTCGTCAAAGCAGCCACCGATCTTCGTACAAAGTTCATCGTAGGCACCGTTCGGTGAGTTCATTCCTTTCCTCTCTTTCTCTATTCTCTTGTTCTTTACAGTTTTCTTACTTACTTTCTGATTTATGTTATTATCTTATAGTTTCTATACTCAAGAGTATATGTTATTAGCACCACACATTTATCATCGACAAAGCAAAGAACAACGTATTTTTATTTTCCTAAATTTACAGTATCTGATTTGTATGAGATTTTGATTAATTCCAGGCAACAGATGGATCTGACTGTTTGACCGTTTAGATTTAAGTTTTTAATTTGTTTCAGTGATTTTGAAGCCGTCAAAGACGATGTGTGCATGTTATTTGTTTATAATTTAACATTTTTTTATTTTACATTTTCAAGTATTTTTTCAAAATAGGGTCAAGAATAGAATGATAAGGAGATTATTGTCTTCAATGTTTACACTTTTTTTTTAAGTTTTTGGCATTGCACTATGCAGAAACACCCTCATTACCTCTGTATGATTTGTTTGAAATTTTGTTTAATTGAGCTTATTAGCTTAAAATAAGTAATCTTTTCTATTCAGTGTCATTTTATGACTGTGTACTTAAGTTGAAAGTTTCTAAATAAATAAACCACCAAATTATTATGTGAATAAAATCACATACCGAATGACTAGCTTGATGTCTGCAATTAATGTGTTGTAAGAGCAATAAATTATAAAAATATTTATGTATATCCAAAACTTGCTTTTCAATTTGTTTTTCAACTTACCATGCCGTGTAGTCTAAAAGTACAATTTTCATTATAATTCAAGAATTAATTCGAAATGTTTTTTTCTTTCTTTCAGAGGGACGAAACTTCCAATACATCCACACCAACGAAAATGTTACCCATAGAACAAATAATCACGTGCATAACGAACGCTGGATTATCGGAAAGACAACAAGCTCCTTCAACGGCTACAGATGTTCAAATACCTCCGAGTACAGAATCAGCTGAGGCATCAAGACGTTCTTCTACTTCAACGCAAAATACTGATACGTTAACACCAACAAATACCATTGATATGTTAGATAGCCAAGAGACTATTGTTCCGGGTTCCGCGGCAACTATGCTTGCTGAGCCGAATTATCAAGATCAAGATACAAAAGCTGAATCAGGAACCTCTACCGATAGTCCTCCAAGCGAAGTAGTGTATGAATTAGAACAGAAAGCACAGAAAAATCAAACTTCAGTTTCTACAGGTAAAATATTCATAATTAATTTGTAAAAGCAATATTATCCATCAAATTTCCAATAATTATTTTGGTAAATGCAGATTATACAGAGAAAAAGGATATTAGTCAAAATTTACCAGAATCTCAAGATGAAACAAAAAAAGTTAATGAATTAGAAAATTCTGAACCTAAAAAGTTAGCAGTACCACCCATGAGAAAAATTTCACGTTTTCTAGTCAGTCCTGTAGTTGAACAAAAGTCTGTAGTGACAGAAGGTGAGACGACTATACAGCATCAAGTTGTAGAACAGTCTTCTGTCACAATAAAGCAGGAAATAGTCGGCGCTACTGAAATGGGAGAAAGCCCAAGTATGAATGAAAATATACAATCTACTAAAATGTCTACAGAAGAACTTGATACTGGATTGGTAATAAATATAATAAATTTTTCTATTTAAGGCTTTGATTTTGCCTATCTAAAAACTAACGCTGATTCGTTTGTATTGATAGGTTCAACAAGCTATGATTCATCAACAACAGCAGCAGTTTCAATCTGTGACAGCTGTTCAAAATTCTGGACAGACTCAAATTGATACTTCTCACGCAGCAGTGCAGCAGGTTTCTGCTCGTACTACCGCAGTAGCTTATCCTGTTCAAATTCAACAATCTGTTTTGAATGAAACCGAATTAGCATTACAAAACCAGCAGCCAATTCCTAATACTGTGCCTATTGTTGATATTCAGCAAAATATGCCAAATGTAATGGCAGTTCCAATAGAAATACAGAATCAAAGAATAATTTCACAGCACGTTGTTGTACAAACTCAACATGAAATTCCACCACAACAACAGTTGCAACAGGTTCGAAATTTTTTGAATTGTATAATTGTCATAAATTAAATGTATAATTGTCATAAATAATCCATATATGCTTTGATTATAGATGCAGCAACCACAGCAGCATATCAATATTCAGAACCCAATGCAGCATCTTCAGCAATCTAATATTGATGAAAGGAATCGTAGGATTTCTAATATATCAAATAACTCGAATATTTCAACTGATTCACAACAGTCAGAAACAACAATACCTAATCAAAATGTTCAACAACAGCAGCAACAACAACAGCAGCAACAACAGCAGCAGCAACAACAACAGCAGCAGCAGCAACAACAACCACAACAATATTCAAGTCAACCACAGTATCAACATTTACAACAAGATAATATTATCAATGGTGTCCTGGTTACCGGCATCAATGGAAATATCGACTTAAATCAGCAGGCACAACAACAAGCCATTCACAATATTGCACATGCAGCCATTCCGGGACTTTTGCCAGCTTCCGGTGCTCAACTCTCAACTCAAACATCTGTGACAACTGAAGCGGCGCCAAAAGCTAAAGTGAAGGAAGTATCATCAACTCTGCCAGATCTTGCGCAGAATTTGGCAAACATCTTGTCGAATCCAAAATCAAAATCTGCCCATGCTGTAGCACAGTGTCACGAGCCAATGCAAAATCCTGCAGTTATTCAACCAGTTTTACATTCAGAACAGTACTTCCAGCCGATTCAACCGGAAACGTGTCTGCAGAATATGCACATTCAGCAGCAAGTGCAGCAAAACGTGCAACAGGTAATGAGAAAGTTGCACCGTCTAGGAAATTCTTTTTGGGTAATTTTCGATATTTTTTTAACCACAATAAGTGTTGTTTATCAAGGAAAGAGCAATGTCCTTTCATAAGCATAATGTGTAAGGATGAATTCGTTCTTTCTTTTTGTTTTTCAATTTTGAGATTCGACCTTTTGTTCGAACGCTTATTTACTTAATTTTGTTTTTTAATTTATTATTTCACGTTTACTCTTATGACTAATAATAATGATAAAAAAAAATGTTACCCTTAGATCGTGCAAACGCAGCCGAATTTTCCGTCTAACATTCCAACTCAAACTTCTGTAATCCAACAACAAGGATTGATGCAAGCAGTTCCCCAAGCCAGTATTCAGCAAGCTATTGACTCGCAAATTCAGTCACAGATTCTTCATAATCACCAACATAACATGCCATCTCATGGTAGCATACAGGGACAGTGGGTCGTTCCGTCTTATGGAACTTTACCGGGACAAAATATCATTCAACTTCAACCAATTCAACATGTGCATGTCATTCAAAGTCAAGCTACTATGCAGCATATGATGCCTATTCAAATTCCGCCTCAGACGCAAATGCAACAACAGCAGCAGCAACAACAGCAACAACAACCCCTCCAACAAATTATTCCAGAACCCATGGATCATTCTGCTATGATCGAACAGCAGCAACATCATAATTTGCAACTCAAGCTTCCAGAGCAAAAGCAGACTATAGCGCACGTTGAAACTGAGACTGGTTCTGAATGTAACATAAGCCGGTATGTTATTGAGAAATCTGCGTTTTTTATATTAATTTTATAACTTTTTAATAAATAACAAATTCTTTTATTTAAAAAGGCGTACAAGTTCTGACTGTCAAATGCTTTCTACGGAAAATGATTACTCCAGTCACGATACAGAGTACACCGAGTCAACTGATTATCAGCAGAAACAGGCCAGAGAACAGCACCGTAAGCTCAGCCAACAAAATTCTTTGGATAAACCAACGGAAGGTACTATGGGAGGCCCGCAAACGATCGCCGATTTACAGCAAAAATTGGTGCAACTAACTAGTCAACCGTCGGAGTCACTGAACGTGAGCACCCCACCAATTAGCCACCCAGCAACTCCTCACGGCCAACAATCAAGTATACAAGACGCACATATGTATATTTTGCAGCAAAAATTGGGTACCATGCCTGGCATACCGGCCACCTCTTTCCAGACACTGGTACGTTATAATAAATTATAAACTATTTTAATCAAATGAAAAGCTTAACTTACATACGTTTGTTACATCACGTAGGCTCCTCTTTCTCCCCAGTCTACAATACATTCTGGTCAATCTGTTTTCATGGGAGAAAACAGCGGTGGGATCGATAATTATATGACAGGGGTAGTAATGGATCAGTCTGTATCCCAAAACGCTGTTTTGCAAAACGTAAGACAATTTTTTCTCAAAGTATAAATGAAAACTAAGTGATTGCATGAAAAAGGGTATTTTATTTAAAATGCTTTTTAAATTTCTAGAACCCAGAGCTTGAAGGTCTACCGCAAGCTGGTACGGGTAGCCAATCAGCAACGGAAATGTCTAGTCCCAGCAAAGAAAGCGCCAAGTTCCGTACTCAGAGACCGAGTTCCCGACTCCAAGAGCTCGAGCACGAACTCGCGAAAATTCACCAAAAGTGTCCGAATTTAGCGGCAGCATCTTCGGCACAGAATAACATCGCGGTCACAGCGCCAGTGACGGCAATTTACTCTGTCCCGGGCCAGAATCCGCCTTATCAGCAACAAGCTCAAACATTACCTCCTACTGGTCTAGCAGTAAGCAGCGTACCAGTAGCTACTGTTGCTCCAAGTGTTGTTACTCCGCTCTCTAATATAGAAACTTCCCAGCACGAGAATCAAGATTATTCTGCTGCTAATGCTGAGGTTGGTTCATTTTCCAATTTGATGTATCTGTTTTTTACATTTTCCAGTATTAATCATAAACTTTATTTTTCGTCATTAACAGCGTATAACTCTCAATCAACCTGTGAGAAAAATTTCAAGGTTTATGGTTTCAAAAGTGGCTGGACCACCCGCAAGCGAAATAGCATCGTCACAAAATCAAAATTCCGAGGACGCGAAAAACATAGAAAATAGGATTGTTGCTGTTTCACATCACGCTGATGAGCATTCGAGTAAGATACCAAACTGCGAGTCTATAACTTCCATATTATCCTTGAAGCAGAGTATAATGAAAAAATTATAATTTATTAGTAGGTGCAGCGCAAATGCAAATCATACACAGCCGGGAAGGATCTGTTCCGCCTATGCAAAACGTTTTGGCAAATAATGTTCCGTCAGCTGAGGTAATTTTAAAAAAAAACGTTAAACTTTCCATTTTTAAATGTTATTTCAATCTTAATTTTTGTATATATCAGCATGAAAAGGAAGATAGGATCTCGACACTAACCCCTAGTGAAGAGTACCAACTTCTTATTAAGAGGTAAACAGTCATTTTTCATATAGAAAAACTCTGTGAATGATGAAGTATAAATTCTCAACCTTGATAACTTATTACAGACAAACAATGGAGTTAGAAACGTTACAAAAGAGGCATCGTGAGGAACTGGAGCGTTTCCAACAACATCAGTTACAGATGTTAATTCAGCAGCAGCAACAAGCTAGCGCATTTCATCAGCACCATCCTCTATTGTACCACACTATAACAGGTAGTGCACCTATAGGTAGCTTATGAATATCAGAAATTCAAGTTCTGGGCAATATTTTAAAAATTGCTTCTTCCTCGCTGTTCCAGGGCAAATGAGGGTACCGGGTTCGGATGATTACATAATGTTCAGTCCAGCGACGCAGACGCCTATACAGCGTAAGCTGAGCTTTTCTCCGGACACGGAGGAAACGCTGCGGCTAGCGACGCAAAAGCTCAAGCAGCCGGCGCAGAGCGCCGGATCGGCTATTCCTCATGCTTACGTCATACCAGTGCCAATAGTGCCTTCGGAGAACCTCCAGAACATCTCGGCTGCGAACGAGATGCCGGACATGGGGATGGTCACCTCGACCAACGGTCCCACGACCCAAATCCTCGGACAACCGCAGTACCAGTTTGGCCCCGGAACACTGCCGGACGCCACGACGCAGGTGAGCAGAAGAACCTCTTGTTATACCCATTATAAATGTACTCGCATTACGTGTATTCAATGTTATCATTGTCGATTCAGGGAAGCTCGGCGGGCACTCTAGTCACAAGCGCGATAGCCGGGAGCTCGGCTGGCTCGAGCGGCTACATCCAGTATCACGAGCCGGCGCCGTTGCAGGCCTTCAGCTACGCACCGCACGGCAGTTTTTTCCTACCCGCGGGCTACCGGTTAATCTACGCGCCCCAGACAGCGGGTACAACGCCGCAGATGCAGCCTGCTACACCTGCGACGCCCCAGTTTGGCAATAGTTCCAACGACGGCACACCGCCTGGCGAGCCCCAGCAGCAGTATAGTACCGCTGCCGACTCGCAGCAACTGGCTAATGCTCCCAGCTCGCAGCCCGACTAAATCTATTTCATCAATGTATCTGTCAGTCTGTTTGTCCGTTACGTATGTCTGTCCGTTTGACTGTCTGTATTTTAGCGTGCGCGTGTTGCAGTTGTGTATGCGCGAGCCTCCGAGACAAAGGCACCTCAACTCGATATACGTGTATATTTCCCTGATGGTATGCTGAATTTTTATCCAGTAATTTAAAAAAAAAAAGTTTCTTCGACTTTTTTGGAGATGAAAAAAAATGCTGCGCATTTCAATAGTGTGTTGACAACCAAAAGAGAAGGACTCTTTCAGTTTTTTTTATCATTATTTATTATCCTTCTGTGAGTTGTTGCTAAATAAATTGCGAGAAATTTCTCGTTTTAACGATTCTTTTGTTAGAATAATTATTTCAAGGTGATTTCAAAATATTTTGAAGTTGTTTATCTGCCATCGACTGCTTCCTTCTTGTAGTAATTTTGTCTGTTGATGTGATTTGCTGAGAAAAATTTAAGTCATGCGATTATATATATATTTTACATATTTTAATATACGAAATGAAATGATTATTGTCATTATTGTTACGACGCGTAATGGTATTCAGAAGCAGCTTTTTTGTGTATAGCCAAGTGTCAAATATGTACCACCGTGTAACTATAAATGTGGCAGAAGGCACTGAATTGCGAATAATTGAATTACTTGTAGCTAATGTTAACTGTGTAAAGCTGGGTATAGAGGCCTTTTTCTATTAGTACACTTGTGAAAATAAATTGAGCATGACGAGTGTGAAATGTTAATGAATGAATGTGAGAAAATAGAAAACAAAAATAAATATGGTGATATCAAGTGACTTTTTATAATGTCGCTTTTTACATCTAATAAACAGGCCTCAGCTAGTCGTACAACTGAAGTGGAAAGCGTTTAATCTGCTTGACATTATACAAGTAGTCGTTTATTAAGAAAGCGAGAATGAGAGAGAAAGTAAGTCAATTTATCCATTATCAAAACGAAAGGAAACAAAGAGAATGTGATTTGCATAGTCACCGTTATGCTTTAATGTATTTCTATAGATATTTTTTTTTTCATTTATGTTGATCAAATGAGAAAAAAAAAACATTTTGTTACTAGATTACTAGATATCCATTGGAAATTTCAATCTTTTCTCTTTTGTTGACTTTTTTCTTTATCCTTTTTGCTTCCTTCCCTTGCAATGAGCCACTGCAAGCTCTGGCTTCCTTGTGGCTACTTGTAATGTTAAACTATTTTTAAATAAGCGACATTTCGTGCTTTATGCTCGCTCGTATTATTATTATTATTATTGTAATAATTATTATTTTATTATTATTACTATTATAATTATTATTATTTTATTATTATTAGTATTATATTACCTTCATCATTATCATAATTAAATGCCTCGTTGATCCGTGTTAATAATCTTTTTTATCATGATACCTTGTACCAAAATTATGTCAATATTTATGGTGATTATTTTAATGCCAAGTTTTGTATTTTAGAATACATGTTTATTGTTTATACATTTCATCGTGAATGAAACTTGCTTTGACTCAATCGATCATTGAATAAATAATCGAAAATTTTAAGACCGTTTTTGTAATAATACAATAAGGAACACGTTTTAACAGAATTACTTCCCATCATTATTATTGCAACCGTTTATTACATTATTTTTATTTATTTTTATTACTATTATTATTAAATTATAATTATAATATTTTTTTCACATTTATCCACTCACTAACGTCGCAAACAATGTTAAAAGTGATCATTTTTACATATATGTACATGATGACAAATTATAAGGCACTCTCTCGCTTAATTAGCAAGTCGTGCCTATCAAAACAGTACATGTAATCAACACAATATTTATCTAAAGTTAATATGTATTTTTTTAAAACATTTTTAAAGCGACTCTGATTGTTGGAATTTCGTTCACTTCAAAATTGCTTTTATTGTGATTGAAAATTAGTGGAATGAGTTCCAACGAAAAATTGCTTCGTTTCGAAAATTTTCGAGAAGCGGAAATGCTAATAAAAAGAAGTCAAGACTGACATAAGAAGGTGAATAAAGTTTGAGCATCTCATGGCTAAAGTTTCATTGTTTCGTTAAAACAGAAAATAAAATTTCAGGAATCCATAAATTATCATTGTATAAGACAAATTGTTAGCGCAGTATTTCACCGTCCGATGAAAAGTTATATCCTATATGAATCGGTTAATGTTTTGTAATAATGATATAAATCACTTTTCATTAGTTGGTGTGGCCATCACTCTGATCAAAAACATGTTTTGCATTATCAAATTGACGGGCGCTATTATAAATTACCGCTTATTGATTCTGTACAATAATATAAAATATAGCTGATTCATTGTTGCCACACATTGTATATCCTTGTAACAACGTTTCTTCCTGAAATCAACATATATGTATAATTTTAGAACTGTTTAGCGTATACATACAGTGTAAAGAAAAACTCGAACTATATATTTATTTAAACAAATTTTAATTTAGTGACTATAAATAGACTAAAAAAACGAATTGTAAAATGTTCTGATGAGTTTCGAAAAATCGAGTGAATTGAATAGTACGCATTACTCTACATTTAGTATAATACATAAGTAAACAACAACAACAAAATGACAAAGTATCAACTAAGGTGTATTTGATAAATCGAGTAAATGAGCGAGAGAGATATATGTGAGTGTGCAAATGATGATAAAAAAAAGGGAAGCGATATTAGTTTCGTACATTAATATACTAAAATACGATTTTCCAAACGGAAATAATTTAAGTAATAGGTATATAATAGCGGTGGTTAAAAAAAAAGAGCGGGCGGCTTTTATTTCTGCAATATATAGATTCCTATGTGATGTGCAAATATATCTTCGTTATATACCACCTCTACGATCGGCTATACTATTATATGCAATTCAAGGCACCGTTTTTTACTATCCTCCTTTTTTTCTGACTCAGTTCGAAAAGTTCGTCACCGTAAATTTTTTGCTGAATATAAATATAATTATCTTGTACTGAGCGCCACACGTGATAATTTTAATATATATTAATTATATAATTTAAACATTATCCTTATATTTCCTATATCATATTAGTCTGGCGTGTGTGTGCGACATTATACACACGCGTATAAAAAGAACGCTGAATAAAATAAACTCTCAAGTATACTGAATTGGAAGAAAATGCTTTAATTGCGCTGTTATTACAAGTATATCTAAAAAAGAAAAAACTAAAAAAAATGAAGAGGCGCACCTGCGTATACATTATATGCAAAAAAAAAAAAACATTATAAACTGTCTATTGCGAGATCAAAGCAATCGTTTAAACTAGGCTGTAATTGCAATGAAAGAAGTAAAATAAAGTTGCCAAAAGTGACATTATAACTTCCTTGTTTTTGTTTTTCATAACTTACCTCCGTGTGTGTCATTGTTGATTTTAGAGCTGCAAAATACATATATAATAACGCGAAAGAGAAGCGGCAAGTGTCTCCCTCTTTCCGTCAAAACAAGAAAAGGATAAGCAGAGGTTCGTTGAACCGCTACGTCCGCTATACTTATTACAACAATCTGGCAAACGGTTTCGTCAAAACTATCCTTTTTTACTAAATGAAAATCGCTAAAATACTTTCACTTTGCTGTTGGAAATGCTGACGACCTTTTCCGGTTTCACGAGGGTCAAAGAAACCGAACCGAGTAATGTTGAATTTCATGAGATCCCCGAGGACAAGTAGTTGCCGCAAGAAAGGTTAGTCGCTCTATTCAACACTCGTGGCTACCGCACTGACAAGTGTCACAAAAAGATGTTTGTTTTTTACAGCCTAATTGTCAAAATTCGCTGATAGAGCCTATCATGGCTGAGATCAAACGTATCCCACTGCAGAGCGCTCCAATACAGGATGTTACCAAGCAGGCAGCGAAGAAACCTGAGAAAACTGAGAAGAAGAAGGAAAAGCAGGTAGCACCTTCCTTTCGCTTCATGCTCAATCTTCATGAGTCCAATGAGCAGAGGTGTCCTGAATTCAACTACTCAGATCTTCTGAAGAAAGCTGAGATGAAGAGAAAGAAGGAAAAGAAGAAGGATGAGAACAATGCAAGCAATGGTCTCAGTGTATTCGATGAGAACGCAGATGATGATAAGGTCCTGGACGTAGCCAGGTACTTTGAGCAAAAATATGGCAAGCGCAAGAAGAGTGATTACGTTGACTTGGGAGCCGGCTATGACGAGAGTGACTCCTTCATTGATAACACAGATGCGTATGATGAGCTTGTGCCTGAAGAGGTAACTACTGTGCACGGAGGCTTCTATGTCAATAGTGGTCCTCTAGAATTCAAGGATTCGGATAAGATTTCAAGCCTGCTGAAGCGCAACCTTCATGATAATGGCAATGGCAACGATGATGAAGATGACGAAGAAGAGGAGAGCAGTGACGAGGACAGTGATGAGAACGAAGAAACTGTATCTAAGCCCGTGAATAAGAGGTCCCTCAGTTCCTCTGATGAGACAGAGGAGAGCACTCGGCCTCCAAAGTCAAAGACACGCAGGGAGGAACCAACAGAGATCAATCTAGTGGAGTGATCCATACTGTATAGTTTACTAAAAGCTGACTCTATAAATAAACTAGTCTAAGGCGGCGAAAACTTGTATTCCAAGACAGAAAAAAACGCTCATCTTCCACTGTTACTTTGTACAATAGCGTATATGTTATATACATGTGTATTATAGCGGAGAAAGCAGAAACTATTTTTGTTCGAGAGAAAGAAAGAAAAAGGAAAATGAGAAATTCACAATTGTCCTGGATACTGTGTGCAGCTCACAGTAGCCCTCGAGATATTTTATAAAATTTTATAGAATTTGTAATTATATATATGTATTATAAACAAGCGCTATTAAAGAATAAACTCATGATTTTTTTCAAAAAAAAAAAAAAAATCCACGCATTCTATATGATAATTGAAAACATACACCATATCTCGCAAGTTACAGCTGGAGTCCGACCTAACCCACGTTCCGCCGATAAAACAGTGTCTTCCTCCCACGGCGCAGTCGCGCACCTGGAGAACTGATCAGTAGCCCGCACTATCGCAACAGTGCTAGTTCGACGGTTCGCGAAGAACGTCGTGCTGCGGTCGGCACGGCGCGCAGCCGCCCTTGTCGCCTTCTCTCTCTCTCTCTTTCTCTCTCATTTTCGCGCGCATATACCTATACGTAAAAAAAATCCATCGTCTACTCCTCCTGGTAGTCATTTGTGAGTGTGTATGTGGATACTCGGAGATATAGTTGAGTTCAGTTCAAGGAAATGTCCGGAGATGATCGGCTCGGCCGCAGCTCCGGCTCAGGAGCAAGCGGCTACATCAGGGCTACTCGAGGTGCCCTGAGCCACGATGATGATGGCCTGATCTCGACTCGCGCGTTATAACTCTCTCATCAGGTGAGTAATGCTGCTATACTCTCTCTCTCTCGCGCTCCCCCTCTTTCTCTCTCTCTCTCTCTGCACACATAGGTACCTATAGCTATAAAGGCCCTTGGACTTTCACACGCTATGATACTCGCGCGCACTTCTTTCTTTGGCCATACGAATTTTCGGGAAGAAGGAGAGTTTCTTGTGTAGCGCGCTAATGACTACTCTCTGTGCAGCGGGGAGATTGTCAGATCGCGCTCTGTTTACGATGCAGTTGATTAGATTAGCTGTGAGTAATGCTTGGCTGATGATTACCCATGCTTCTGACCCCAGGAAGATAACCAGTTCGAGATGGACCAGCCGAAGAACAGGCAGAGCAGACCTCGATTGCGCACACACAGTAATTCTGCTCGAGTCCTAGTATTTGACCAGGCTGAGTCGCAGGAGCAACCTGCTGCCAGCAGCAAGATGGAGCAACAGCAGCAACCGGACGTGCCTCGTAGGCTACTGTCAACATCCAAAGTTGAGAGCAAGGAGGCTCCAGTGAGACCAGGTAAGGGGATTTTTTTTGACGTGGTATGGAGTAGACGATGATGAATTATTAATTCTTGGCTGATGACTAATTTGCAGTAAGCACTGAACTCTCCAATCTTGTACGTATGCGCAATTCTGCGATAGGGAAGTCTGCCCCGTCTTTGTCTATTCACATGGTGAGTATAGAAATGTTTTTGCCAGAATGAGATTTTTTTGTCGTTAAGAGTGTTTTGTATAATTGGGTGATTTTCCAGCGAGAGTTCAACATACCACGACGGACAGCCAAAGCATCTCACAGAAAATCCTTCATTTCCACTACTTCTCCAACTCTGCCAAGATGCCACTCCCCTCTATCAGGTAAGAATGATTAAGTACACGTACACAAGATTATGCAAATCCAATAACTGTTAGCAGCTTCTTTTCAGTCTTAAGATTCTAGTTGAATAATAAACTGACCTTGAAAAGTCAATAGATAGCAAGGCATTATTAAAGCTTTGGTAGGGTGACAAAATTTCGTAAATCTCTTGGCAAGCGTTAGTAATTTGCACGATTGTGATTGTGTGATCGAGCAACATGACTCTCTTAACAGTTCCAAGAGCCCAATGAATAAGAGCAAATTTATGTGTCTCCCTATGTTTTACAAGCGCAATACTTAGACATTTTTTTCCTTCTTTTTTTGCCTGCCCAGCATTCGTCCCGATTGTAGGCAGTCCCTTGGAAAGTCCTAGGATGTCATCCAGTCCACACTTTGCTTTTGTACCAATAAAAAGGTATCAACAACTTAACTATAGAGCATTTTTCTATACTTTTATCAATGGATATTTACTCTATGTACACATACGAACAGAATGCCGTAGATTAGATAAAAACGCCTAGATAAAACTGCATTAAACATTTGACACTTCTCAAAAGCAGGATCGGCGGAGGCGCGACAAACACTGCTGACGGAAGACGATGGTCTGTTGCGAGTCTACCCTCCAGTGGATATGGGACCACTCCTGGCTCCAGCAATGTCTCGGTACGTCACTCTCGCGCACATACAACGAATATTTTACATAGGAGAAAAGCTAAACTGAAATTCACGATCGAATTTACAGTCCCAGTGCTCGAGTCAAGAGCGCCTGCACCAGCTTCCGAACATTCCGACGAAGGACGAGCTGCGCATGCTGTCCTGTCACTTCTCAAAGCCGGGCACGCCCTGCTCTTCCGTGCATCCGGGCTTTCCAGGTAGCAGCGGCAGCAGCGGTGCCGGGACTAGCGGAGGCAATAACCAGAGCCTCGACGAGGAATCCGCCGCTGGCGGTCGTCGATCGCCGCTTCATCGGCCACGATCTCGTAGTCTTAGCTCGCCAAGTCGCTCGCCCATTCTCGACAGCGAGATCGTCATGATGAACACCTTGTACAAGGAGCGCTTTCCCAAGGTGTGTTTCTGTTTCTCTCGCACTTTTGGCAGTTTGCCATCGGCCGAGTGAACATCGCAAATAGCGCGGCGGTGCATTTTTATCGGCCGCCCGCCTACTTTTGTGTTTGTTTACCTATTGCCCAATGAGCGTGGCCTTGACTTTTTCACGGCCGCGAGTGAGGAAGAGCGGTATTTGATTTAGGGGTTTTTTCGTTGCCGCAGGCTACTCAGCAGATGGAGGAGAGACTGACGAATTTCATCAATGAGAACAAGGACATAGACGAGTACGAGATGGTGACTCAGATGGCCCAGGACTCGTTACCGATTCTGCGATTCGTCCATCATCAGGTCATCGAGATGGCTCGCGACTGTCTGCAGAAGTCTCAGGAGAAGCTCATCACTACTAGATACTTTTACGAGATGAGCGAGAATTTGGAGCATCTATTGATGGAGGTTCTTGTTTTTTCCTCTTCCTCGTTTAAACGCTTGGTTTACTCATTCGATAATGAGTTTTTAATGTGTTTGGAATATTTCAGACTAAGGATAAATCGCTGGAGGCGGCGACGCGATTGACCGGGCTCATTAAGAAGCTCCTGCTGATCATATCGCGGCCCGCCCGACTACTCGAATGTCTCGAGTTCGACCCCGAGGAATTTTACCATCTACTCGAGCAGGCCGAGGGTCAAGCCAAAATAACAATCGGAATAGAGAAGGACATTCCGCAGTATATCATAAACAAGCTGTCCTTGAATCGTGACCCAATTTCAGGTAATTTCGTACTAGACCGCCGCTCGCTTTCTCATTGCATGTTTCTTGATCGTTTTTTCATTGCTACTCGTTTCTACGTTTAGAACTGCAAGAGGAGATGAACAAACTCGAGGATTCGGCGAGTTCTAGCGATAGCAACTTGCAATTAGCCACATCCAGTCCTAATAAGCAGGACGAGCAGAGATCGCGAGTTCCATGCGAGACTGATTATGAGATACTAAAGTTGATTAGTAATGGTGCGTATGGAGCTGTCTACTTGGTGAAGGAAAAGTCTACGAGGCAACGATTTGCTATGAAGAAGATTAACAAGAACAATTTGATGCTTAGAAATCAGGTTGAGCAAGTGTTTGCTGAAAGAGATATTATGAGCTTCACAGACAATCCTTTCGTAGTTTCTATGTACTGCTCTTTTGAAACTAAAGTAAGTTATTGTCGTTTTGTTGAACATATTGATTCATAAAATGTTAAATAAAATACTTTATCTATTTTTCTTGTTATAGAAACATTTGTGCTTAGTAATGGAGTATGTAGAAGGTGGAGATTGCGCCAATCTCTTAAAAAATATTGGTCCTTTACCTCCGGATATGGCAAGATTTTATTTCGCTGAAACGGTTCTCGCTGTTGAGTATCTTCACAGTTACGGAATTGTTCACCGCGACTTGAAACCGGACAAGTAAATAAATCAACTCTTTTAATAATTCATTCGAATTAATTTTTTGTCTATACTATTCCAAAAAATCAACTTTAATTTTTTTTTCAGTTTACTGATTACTGCACTGGGTCACATAAAGCTTACCGATTTCGGTTTGAGTAAAATGGGTCTCATGTCTCGTGAGTATATACAAAAATATTTTTGTTTTTTCATACGCTAGCAAATATTTATTCGCAATTTTGAAAAATTCTAGTTGCCACGAACTTATACGAGGGGTATATCGAGAAGGACACTAGACAATTTTCCGACAAACAAGTTTTTGGCACACCCGAATACATTGCTCCGGAAGTGATCTTGCGCCAAGGTTACGGCAAACCTGTTGATTGGTGGTCTATGGGAATAATACTGTACGAATTTCTTATCGGCTGTGTTCCATTCTTTGGTGAAACGCCAGAAGAACTCTTTGCTCATACTGTAAATGGTTCGTAGAGAACATATTTCTGTTTTTCTAAAATTGACACTACAAGAAATTTTAAAATTATTGCAACGTGTTTGTAGATGACATTGAGTGGCCAGATGAGGACGACTGGCCTGTACAACCTGAAGCAAAAGCGATAATATCAGCTCTGTTACATCAGAGTCCCCGAGAACGTTTGGGAACCGGCGGCTCGCACGAAGTCAAAGAACACCCTTACTTTTACGGAGTTAATTGGAATACTCTTCTTCGTCAGAAGGCGGAATTCGTTCCTCAGTTGACAAACGACGAAGATACGAGCTATTTCGATAGTAAGTGATGAAAAACAGCTTCTGATGAAAATTGACTATCTTTATTAAAACAGTGTTAATCCAAACTTTGTTAATGTTTACAGCGCGTATGGATCGTTATAATCACGATTTGGGTGATGATACGGACGACACTGATGACTCCCCGTTGTTCGGTTCTTTCTCCTCGTATTCACCGCAGTCCCGCAAGATCTCTCAAACACGTCCGCCCAATTTCAATCCTGAATCAGAGCCGGATTCGCTGAAGAAGCAGTTGTTCAGAACTGAACTCGAAAGAACCGTGGCACAATTATCCTTGAATTCGCCAGTATCCACTTCGTCATTCCCACCCAAATTGGATGACTCAAGTAAGCTTTTTTTATTAATTTCCAAATAAATAAATAAAATTTAGGGTTATTATTCATGTATAAATTGAAATTGCAGTGGAGAAATCCGAAGGCGACAAGAGCACGCTGAGTAACACCAGTATAAGCAGCGTAAACACTACCACGCCCATCTCGTTCAGAACAATGGATCTCAACAAGACAGCCAGCCCAGATACGGCGAGCAGCTCAGACTCGCAGTTGACAGTGCGAAAGACACCCCCGGCGGCGCAAACTCCCGGTGCTGCCTATCATAGCACTCCGGACAGCTCACAAACAGAGTCGGACGATATCAGTCCACAGATCCAGAGGAAGCGACTTGCTCACAACCGAGACAAGCTTCCCAGGTTCAGTATTTCCTTCGATGATGAGAGTAATACCACGTGAGTCGTTGCAGTAGAAAACCTCTGCTTTATCCTCTCTATTTAACTATACTTATCATTTTTTCGTCTCTGCGCCCTCTGCCAATGCATTTGAATTTTCGTCCTGATTGATTGTGTTTTTTCATTTTTCCAATCTTTGACTTGAATACTTACACTGCTAATTAGAAACCATAAATAAAAGCATTGTTTCATACTAATCCAAGTAAACAATGAACGCCACTAATACAAGTTTTAAATTCCAGACTCGACCTGTCAACGGCGCATAGAAATTCCATTGAAGACAAGATGAATTCGAGTACGGATTCGTTCGAGTCCTTCTCTGCTTTACCTCTGCTACCAAGCGGCAAAACGAAATCACGATCCGTCATCAAATCCGCGTCCACTAGTGGCCTGTCTCTGGTTATACCGACCGGTGACTTTTCATGTAAGTTTATGAAATATTTCAATGATATATCGTATACAGTCTCATACTCATTACTCGCTTCTTATTTCAGTTGATCCGTCTACATCCGTACAAGCTATAGAATCCCCAGGAGGTTCATCGACGGCTTCATCACGCGACACATCGCCCTGTCGAGAACTGAGTCCCTTGGTAACTAGTCTGAAACCTCCGATAATTATTCGAAGAGGTCCACGCGGGTTCGGCTTCACCGTACATACGATAAGGGTTTACTACGGTGACAGTGACTTTTACACCATGCATCATCTGGTCATGGTAAAATCTCTTTTCATTTTACACTTTACATAAATATAATATTATTTTTGAAACATACGTACGATATTAAGAGATTCTGATGCGTTTACAGGCTGTAGATCAATCTAGCCCAGCATTCGAGGCTGGTTTGCGACCTGGCGATCTGATAACCCATATAAACGGTGAACCGGTTCAGGGTCTGTATCACACTCAGGTGTTACAACTGATGCTAAGCGGTGGGGACCATGTTACGCTTCGCAGTACACCGCTGGAGAACACAAGTATCAAAACCGGCGGTCGTAAACGGGAACCCGCGCAAAGTAAGATGGCCAGGCGGGCGCTGCACCAGCGTCAGCGAAAGCAAAAACGCGACCACTCTGACAAGAAGCGCAAAACTTCGCTCTTTCGCAAAATAAGCTCCAAGAGGGCTAGCGTCGAGATGCAGCAGGTATAGAGTTTATCGAGAAACGATTGGAGTAGTCGAGGATGAAAATGACATCACGTCAATGTTTACTTTGATTCGATCATCCTCATTCGTTTTTTAGTTTTTACATTTGTTTTTTATAGCAAAGCATATACACGCCACAGTACACCTAGTCATTAAGCGCATTTTTATAATTTTTTCATTGCAGCCATTAAGTATCAGTTGTCCTTTGTCAGCACCTATACTACCCAGCGACAGCAAACCACCTCTTATGGTATGCTTTATTATTTGTGTTTTTCATTTCCCTTATATTTTTTGCATTATCAAACAGCAGCAGTCCAAAGAGAACTAACAAACATTAGTATTGCTGGTTGAGGCGTCATATTGATCGGTAAATACAACATTGCGAATACTTTTCTAGATGGCAGCACCAATATGTTCACCCTCGATGGTGACTCCGTCGCGTTCCTTCCAGGCGTTCGCGCGCTCGGCACAACAGCAAGAGTCTTCAATGCATTTCAGTCCGTCCACACCGACGAACCGTCCATTGTCCGAATCTTATTCTATAGGTGAACACAACTTTCAATATGAAACAAAATTAAATTAACATATGCTTATATAGATTATAATTTATGACAGGTAACGCGAGTCCATGTTCGAGTCCGAACTCCTCGTCCGCCGGTTCGAGTGGTTCGTTGGCTTCGATCGGAAGCGGTGTCAGCAGCGGTGGTCCTAACGGCGGTTCGACCGGCTGCTCAGCTGGCGTCAGTACCGGTAGTTTAGGCAGTCAGGCGCACTACAGCCAGCGACCGAGCACTCTTCACGGCTTGAAGCATAAGTTGCACACGGCCGCGAAGAACATTCATTCGCCGAATCGACGGAAATCCGTCGGACACATTCCGCTTTCGCCGCTTGCCAGGACGCCTAGTCCATCGCCCATACCGGCCAGCCCTACGCGCAGTCCTAGCCCCTTGGCATTCCCGACTGGACACCAGCCCGGCAGCTCCAACACTACCCAGTCCTATAGTCCTGGTTTGTATTGATAATAGCGAGCGTTGCTCACGTTTTCTGATCGAATGCCTAACGTAAAATTTCGTTTATCTATTACAGGAGCGTCTTTGTCCACGCCGAATAGTCAGAAGAAGGCGTACGGTCGACCAAAGTCGGCCGAGCCCGGCTCGCCCCTGTTACGCCGAGCTCTCAGTCCTGACAGGCTGCATCCTCGCTCCGCGGAGAACAAAACCTCCATCTCACCGCTGGCTAACGCCGGGCTGGTCAAGGTGACACCGCGACTCAGCATCAGCGCTCAGAGCACCTATCCAGAGAGCTCGGATGAGGGTGGCGTATGTAGCGATTCCGGCCAATCGGGCAAGGACGAGCTTGGTTGCAAGAACGAATCCGGCAAGGACAGGAAGCCCACGATGGAGCCCCAGCAAAAATCAGGCCCAGACTATTCGAAGCTCGGACACGGCATATCCATAAGCATCGCCAACGTGCCCATACCCATCAACTCGAGTCAGTTGCCACGCATCGCTGAGGAAAAGGACTCGCCTACGGGTACCAAAGACCTCGTCGAAGCGCCGGCTCCGGTGCCACCTCCCCCGCCTACCCCCAGCACTGTCGAGCCCGTTAACAAATTAGTCAAACAAATTCAGGATGAATCTCTCTGCGAGACTTATGATGTACAAAGGAAGAGCAGTAGCAGCGACGTCGGGCTGCTCCTGACAAAAGCTACGACGATGACGACGACGACGACTAGTGCCGAGAGCAATAGCGATATTAGTGGTAAATGCGTTAGCAACGAGTCTCGAAAGTCAACCACCAAGAGCTTTCAGTCGGACGGTATCGCCTGTTCCTCCAAAGCGGATGCGACGGCGACGACTATTTCTCATCAAAGTAATCCTTCCGTTGATAATAAGCATAAATAAGCAAGAATCCCTGAGTTTCTTTTCTGTCTTTTGGTCTTTGTATGATTGTTTTATAGCTGTAATGGCGTACGCAAATATTTTACGAAATTTTCACCCGCCCACGTTGAACTCTGGGGTTTCGACGAAGATGACTCATTGGTTTGAGGAAGTCTTTGGCAGAATCTGACTCTACGAGCTTTCTTCGAAGAAGCCACTTTATGGCGATCATAATAGGTTTTCAAGCTTAACGATAATACGCGTCAGCGTGGTCAAACAAGTGATAAAAAAGTGAATCTATACGTATATTGAAAGTAACGATAGCACTGCATACAATGTATCGTTTTCACTTTTTATTTTTTTGGATTCACGATTGCACGCTTATGATTTTTTTTTCTCGTCTTTGAAATTTTTTAGATGTATTTATTTAAAGCTTATCCGTCAAGCTTCTGTACATATTTTCTTTAATTTTAAGCAACGATTTGATTCTTCTCATCAAAGCAATTTTTCCGAGCATTGCGATGCTTTTTAAGACGAGTACAGAGATGTCGTGTCAAAGGCTTGACACCTCGGAAAAAGAGAATATAAGATACAATGCACTCTGGTTGAAAAACTCACTGCCTTTTAGAAATTTTATTTGGAGTATTTCTTCAACATCATCTTTTTTTTATTTTTATGTTTCTTTCGATTCAGTCGAGCAATTATGTCGTCCTATACGTATAGTAATATGTATTAGCCTATACACTTTGCAAGCAAATAATTAATATAAATAGAAGAATAGCAATCTTCTGTAGTTACGAGCCACGTTATACAAAAGTTTCAATAATTATTAATGCTACTGCTACTGCTAAATCCGACTGCAGTATTTGTGATCTCAACGTATATATCATATAATAAATAAATTATGTCAGTTTTTTCCTTAACTTTTGATTAAATTTTGTGCCAATCAAGCAGATGTGATGATTGTCAAATATACTTAATCAAGGTGAATCTTGATTTTTCCAATACACTATTTTTCTCAAACCTCAGCAAGAAATGAATACTTTTGATGAACGCAAATAACGGCAAAAAATTGATATGTTGAATCAATCAATCAAGTGTGTGTTTCTCATAAAATTGTACACAATTTTTATGCAACTAGATGAATTATCTATATAGTTGTTGAAGTAAATAGTGAAAATTCTCTTATTAGCACTGTATAAAAGGATTTGGTGTAATATTTCGTGTTATAACGTAGTTCTATAATAATGATATTAGAAAAAGAGTGTGATGGTTAACATGATTTTTCAGACCTTATGGTGTGTTTCTCAATTTTGTTCGTAAAATCTTAGTACGTATAATTAGTTCTCCTGAAAACGATGCTATTAATTTATAATCATTGATATAAAAACATGATATGGGTTTTCAGCGTGCTTATCATGAATAAGTAAAATTTTTTAGTCAGCGCGTTCCTTGTTTGTACATTTTTTCTCTGTATATGTTGGTATAAATACTTGATATTAACGTTATAAATGCGCATAATGCAATGTTATATACATACCTAGTTTATGCTTCTGCATTTATTTTGACGTTGAAATTTATTATGAAACGGAGTTTAATAGGTCGATTTCGATACCTAGGGTTTTCGATACAGAATAACTTTTTCAACTATCAACACCTCTGGTCTGTAACTGTGATTCTCTCTATCAAGAGTGTGAACATGTAGACAATATAAAGCGTCTACCTTATCTATTATATTTTTGCCTTTTTTTAAATTAAATGCGTATTTACTATATCATGAATATAATAAGCGGTAGCGTTTCTTTTCTCTGACTAGCCCTTCAAACGTATGCAGACACACTGTCCTATGAAAGAGTAAAAGTATCAAATGGCATAAATATAAAAATTATTTTTCGTGCTTTTGAACCGCACACATGTTATTGTTGTATGTGTCCCTTTTTATAATTCTGTGTGTACAGATATACTTTCTCGAAATGAAGATCAATGAGGAAGTCAGATCAATGCAAAAATGTATTGGATATTTTCTCATATCTTCGTTAAAAACTGTTGAAATTCTTCGTTGTAATAATTTTGTATTTATCACAATTCCATGCAAAAAAATTGCGAGAAAAACTTTTTGCTCATATTTCACAGGAGGTGCACAGGTATAATGTGAAACAACATTTATGTATAATGTCATATATATAAGAAGGAAACACATCGATTAAATAAAAAGAAATGCATTTTCTCTTATAATGGCTTTTATTTCCACAAAAAAAATACATTTGTTTTTGAACCTAAAAATTCTTTGGTTTTATATATAATAAACGTAAATTAAATTATAAAATACAAATAAAAAGATTTCTAATTTTATGATGCTAATTCATGTTGATATTTCAACAACTTAAAGTATATTTCTAAAGAGTGAAAATAAACCATTTAATATACACGAAAATAGGAAATAAGTTACTACAATAAAACATTTAAAAAAATTACTGGATCGGCATGCAAAATAAGTTGATTTATTACACTTCAAATATAAACCATCAAATTTCCGTTGCATTTATCTTGTGATCAATGACTTTCGTTTGTGATAATCCAAGTTTTTTTGTTGTTAACAAAGTATATTTCTTAATTTTTACCTAAAAACACTTGCTCACGTATAAAAAATCTTTTTACAAATCATAGCATAACAATTAATATTAATTCCAGCATTATTACAAAATAATTCTTTATTCTACAGTAACAACAAAGTTTATAAACATGTATTCAAATAAATTTGTAGTTGTTTCACTAAATTTTATTTATTTTTTGTTTCAGTATTATGTATATATATAAGTAGGTTTTTGATTTCTTCCTTAATTTGGTGATGTTACATAACAACACTGACAGGCACTTTCAGTTAAATATATTCATACAAACGTAATATGTTCTATTCAGTTATACTGAATAAAATCATAAGAATAAAAAAAAACTTTAACTTTTTTCATTTAAAGGATATAAAAAATTTATTTTTTTGTTGCATAATATACATTTTTACAAAAAATTTTAGGTCCTTTCTTCAAGACCTTTATGATTTCAGTCACAAAGTCCATATCTACAAGTTGATCTGTAAGGACCATTATATCTGATATTTGTTAAAAGACAAACGCGGCTTTATGTTATAACAAGGAAGTTTCCTGAAGTTGGAATTAGTCGAGAAGACTTGACGTAGAAAATAGTTCGCAAATAATATCGTCGGTTGATTCGTTGAAATGAAACTGCTTATACGGACATGGCATAGTCAATTAGAAATCTCTTATAATAGTAAAAGAATTTTAATATGAAAAATTATGTACAAGTCTATTCGGAACTCGAGTGAACTTATTCAACATTCGATGGTGGCGCAGCGTAGCGAGTTCGTATGTCAACGTCTCCATCGCAAAGATACTTTCCTATTTGGAAATAAAATACATAGTTAATAACATGTAATAACGAGTAAGCGATGTTTATTAAAGACACTTACCAGATGCAAATCTCTTTTTGGTCAAACTAACTCGATAACCAGGACCGCCTAATTCGAACTCGACGCCGGATAGAGTGGTCCCTTCGCAGTTGAATTGAGTGAAAATCGTTCCCTGGTTCCCGGGACCGCGAGAAAGCTCGACGCGAGCTTTGAGGGACCCGACACCGGCTCCTTCGGTGTGCTGTGACAGCTCGGTAAACTTCCACAGGAGCCGATTTGTGTCTGGCAGCCACTGTGCATTAGGTTTACTTTGGACAGTTTTAAATCCACCGTCTATTGGTACAGAAACTTGGACGTTCAGCAGCGGAGTAGGGCTCGCCATTGCCCTGCTATTGTATTTATAGTCAACCTGCGAATAAATACCAACATAAAACAAATTGTACAATTAAACAAATCCATTTATCGTAGGAAAATAGCGAAGTACCTTCAAATCAGTATGTGTTGGATTGCACTTCCAGTATGCAACTATTTGGAAAGGGCAGGAGCCCGCGCCCTCCTTTTTTTTAATTTGGTATTTAAGAATATCAACGTTAAAATACGAGGCGGCCGGATTCTGTTCAGCTTGTCGTCGCAACAATGCGGTTAAGGCACTCATGTTGAATTCAAAAAGTGTACTGTCAGCAGTCGCTTGAGTGACGTCCCTGCGATAAATACACAGTGAATAATTATAAAAACTATTGAAAAGAATTGAGCAAAATCAACAAACGTACATGCTAATCAGCTGATTGTTGGGAACCAATCTTTCGAGTCTATTGCTGTTTTTCAGTCTGAAAGTGAGTTTCGCCGGATTAGGATTAGTTGCGAATACCGCAACAATACCGGCGGGAAAGGAAAGCATCATGTCACCACAAAGCTTAACCTGACAGCGCGCCTCGTCGCTGCCTCGAAAATAGGAGTGAATGATTTCGTGAAAAGCAACAGCCAGCGGTATCGTATCGGCCAGACCAATGGTCAGAGGTGACGGGCCCCTCGAGGAACCGACCCCGACGCCGGCCGTGCGGAACTCGAGGCTGGCAACGCTGTCCGCCCGGGATATCGTGGCCGGTGACATTCGTCCCCTCGTGATAGCGTCACCTCTTCGCGAGGGAGGTCGGGGTATCGCGATTGAGGAGCCCGTCGGTGTTGCCGACTGTTTCGGCGGCAGTGCCGGCGTTACGTCATTCAGTTCGGAAAATAGGTCTCCCTCTGCAAAGAACATAATCAGCCATCAGTACTAATTACTACTACCTTTGAAACAAAACTTCTCGGAAATTCTGTGCAGCAGACTTACCAGGGAATCGTGGAAGCGGTGGTGCCGACTGGGGCGGCGGAGGCATCGTGGGTATCGGCGAAGATGAGAGTCCCGGTGGACTCTGCAGCGGAGCATACGGATGACTGCCCGTAGGCGTCGAGGCGCTCGACGGTGTGCTGCTTGGATTGAAGAGGTTCAACAGATCCGAACTGGGTTTGACGCCCAGTTGCTGGGAGACAGACTGTGACCTCTTCATGTGGTGATCCGAATCGGTGCTCGAGCCCCTCCGTCCCTAAGAACAAACACAATTTTATTCCAAGCACACTGAAATTTTAACGTTAACAACGCAAAAAAGCATACCGTGGGAGCAGGTGACAACGACAAATTCTCAACAGTCGCCCTGAGCTCGTCGACGCTGGCGCTCATGGGCGCGCCTCCGTTGCTCAACGGTTTGATTTCGACCCTTATTTTCCTCTCCCTCTCGTCGTCCGAGTCTGTGTCTGAGCTCGAGTAGAAGCCTTTCTCGTTCTCCCAGGGATCCGTTTTTGGCTTGATGCAGAAGCCATCCTCGTCCACCTCTGGCGTCGGCGTCCCCGATTTCCGGCTATCTTGGTCCTTGTCCTCTCTGAAAATAATAAACAAATAGCGTTACGAAACTGTTAATGAATTTTCAGGTTTCAGCAGTCCCAGTGCATGCAACTTGTCCTTATAATTATGATTATTTAGAAAGTGTTATCTCATTTTTTAATTGGCGCCACTGGGTCTGCTGATTATAAAAATACTGACGGGTCAGACTTGTCTTCTTTGTTGCTGGCCGTCTCTACCGAATCCTTTTTCTTCTTCGCCTTCTTCTCCTTCCTTTTCTCACGCCTGCTTCGTAGGAACCCTATAGAGTGACATGACGTTCGATTTTATTTGTGCTCGACAAAATTATTGGCTATGGCTACTTCTACTACACGGCTTCACACTACAACATCTTTAATTTACTTTCCAAGTGAAAAATAATACTCCTTAGCGCAATGTGAATCGATTAGCTTGATACAAATTAGAAATAAAAAAAAACGTATATCACATATAGCCTCTAATCAAATTATTGATACTCTATTAATTCATTGCACTGTACGTGTGTATCTCGTTCTTCGCCGAGCACGGGACACGTATATGCCTTTTTTTTGTCCTGGTTGCATTGTTTAGACAATTATGAATTAACTTAGTGATTAGGTATGACAACTATATGATTACACTATGTAATTATAATAATTCTTAGTATTAGTTATATAGTGCAAATGAACAAGCAAATATATACTTGAAAAAAAAGTAAGATAAGTATAGATAGCTTACTAGCACTCTATAATAGCAAAGTATAAAATAGAAAATAGCCCCGGTTTTATGTACCTCCACCAAATGAAGTTTTACTCTCAGTCTATATAAATTGTTTTTCTAACAATTTTCCACATTTGCGATCGTTTCTTTCTGCGCATAGATTGGTACAATGTATATATCCTGCTTTAAAAACAAAGTTAAAGGAACAAAAAAAATTCAAGTGATTGTGAGACTCACATTACGCCAGTAGCTGGACTCTTTTTTTCTCTCTCTGCACTTGGAAAATAAATGAATCGCACACACGAAGATCGAGAAAAGGAGAAGCAGAGCGGCGAGTTTTGTAAGTGAAGGTAAAGGCTCACCTGAGGCCTCCATCAGTAGCGACTTCTTTGCTTGTGCGTCAACTTTATTCGAGTCCAGCTCCCTTTGACTAACACCATAATCTCGTTTATTATCGTGCGTTTTTTTACGATTCAAACCAAAAATTAATTTTTTTTTTCCAACACGGATGAATATTGAAGGTATTTATAGGCATATCATTTTTCGAAAGAGTACATATATGTATATATTGAGCAACGGATGTATTGGAATGATTTATACAAAAATATGAGGACACAAGAATTTGTTGACTCGAGCTACTATATACTTAGTATAAAAATGTCTTGCATGTATGTACATTGAAAAAATAACTGCGATAACAGTGACCAATGAGAAACCCCGTTATATATTGTTAGAAAAACAATTTGCAATGCCAAAGCTTCAAAGCACCAAAAACTGCACTATGTATAGTATTTCAAGTGCCAAGTATACCTATAGATTTTGAGACAAAAACATTAAGCGCCCACAGCACATCTCCGCATTTCTTTTACGTACAGAGATAGGAGATTTTTGGGTAAAATCTTCTCCAAACGACAAGCCAATGACTAGCCTAGAGCTTTCTAAAAGGACATCTACGGATTAGACCCACTAAAGAACGTTTTCTCGTTAATACCTTGGTTTTCTAATAGAGTGCAGAGCGGCGGCATTACGAAATTTGCTACCACTGTAATCCAAGAGAAAAATTTTCATATTTCTTTGGCATTTAGAAATTTCCAAACTCCATTACTACGTACAAATTATCTCTATTCAGTATATTATATGCACAAATTTACGATCGTGTATATAACGCTCATTTCCCTTTAGAATTAATAGTACTTTGTGACCTGTTCATTCAAATAGAAGATGCATCATTACTGTCTAGGATAGGAACACTTAGAGTAGAATCATGGCAATTGTGTTAGTAAATGTGAATCGACCAAGTGATATTCCATTGTAGCAAAATGACGCGGTGTGTGTACACAGAAAATACAAAAACATAAAGCGTGATTTCTGAAGGAGACAGTGTGACAGAAAAGCATTTGTGTGGTGTTTAAATTTTGTTTTTAAGATGCTTATGAAACATGAAAGCAGTTACATTTAGATCCTCTGAGAGGGTTCCTGGAGATACTGGGAGTCGGAACGGCAGGAGACAAATTTTCCTGAGGAGTAACAGGAGCTGAACCAGAGCCTGCTTGTCTTTGCCTCTCTGAAACAACACTCATTGCCTTTGCCTTTTGTTTCTTTCACTCCTTACGCCTATTCGTTTCCGAGTCGTCGCTTTAATGTGGTCTTTTCGTTTACATAGATCTTGACGGATCCTTTGTAATTCATCAAACGCGGTATTCTCAAATGATTATGATTTTAAGAAAGCCACTGCCTTTTCTTTGATTTTGACCTCCACCAGCGATTGATTAGTGGCGCGGAAGCAACGTAACAAACACATAAGCATAATAATGTAGTGATATAATATTGTGATATGTGTATTTACGTGCCGCAAATGTAAAACAAAAGTAGTGATACTACTGTTCAAATAAAAACTCGACGTAAATTTTTGTCATTTAAAAGTTGAATAAACAATACTATTAAAAATTTGAATAAACTTTTGTCGAATCTGATGAAAACATTAATCATTAGTAATATAAATAATTTTGTAAATGATCGTCACTGCGACTGAATTGAAACCTACCCTGGGAGTTGGACATGAAAAGGTTGAGCAACGAAGTGGTACGACGTGAGGCTTTAGTTTGTTGGCCCTGAACACACTCATTATCTCTCTCGCTCGGCTTTTCCTTTTCCTTATCGTGCAACTTTGACTTATCCCTGCCAGTGGTATAAAAACCCTCCCTTTTAACCCCTTGAATTTTTTTTAATCCCTGTGAGTTACCCGCAACACCAGTTTCTCCGTTCGCTCCTTTAGAAATTTCTTTTGGGGCTTCAGAATTCTTCTCTTGACCCGTTTGGCTAGTCATCTCGGCTAAGCTTGTTAATACCTCTTCGTATTCAATTACCCCTGCAAAACGTTCCTCATCAGAATGGTTCCCAATGAGCAATGATTGCGTTAAATTTGAACAAAAAACGAAATTTACCTGGTTTTTCAAATCCTGTATATTTACTTTGAACAAATTGTTCTAATAGCTTGTCTACTGTCATATCAAGACATTGTCTCTTAAAATCTATGTGTACTTGTCCAACTTGTTCATGATTTGACTGAAGGACATCGGCATAGGTGTTTAAAAATTCCTTCATACTCCTCAAATGGGTCTCTTCGACATCTTGGAATCGCTGCACAAACGTCAAGAACGTCATGTTTACCTTGAAGGTATATGGACAACGAGAGAAGGAAAAGCAAATCTTACCCTGCATGCCTGTGTCATCTTGGCCTCAAAATCGTTTCGTATAGCCGTGTACTTGTCAACCAAAGTCTTGTAATCATCTTGGGCCTTTTTAAATTTGATTTCAGCCTTTTCCAATTCCCTCTGACTGGCATTATCCTTTTTTAATTTTTCTAATTCAAGTCCCCTCTGCAAACAAGTATCCTTAGTTTTTTGGAGAGTTATTGTAATACTTTGAATACTTTGGACAACTTCTAGTGTTGAGGATTCCTCTTCTTTCACCTAGTTGTTGAAATAAAAAAAAAACTTTATTATTCATCAAAAGAAGTAGCAGCATTATCACTTTTGACGGTTGGTGTCTACAGAGGGACCGCTTAATCTAACAGTGGGCGGATGCAGATAAGCTTGTCACAGATTGCACCAACATCATCAATGACCAGTATTCTCACACAGTGCACAGAAAAATGTCCAAACAATTATTCAAACTTGGCTAGTTTGATTTAAAAAGATCAAGGTTGCAGTAGCACGTACCGCTTTGTGTTTCTTGTGAAGTTCATCAGAATACTTGGCTACATCCTTGATGAGTTCAGATACTCTTTGGGCCAGCTGCAGGTGCAATCCGGCGAGCTTCTCAGCTGCACCTCTAAGTGCAGCCCAGAGAGGTGCGAAAGTTCCTTGAGTGCTGTTGCTGTTGCTCGCCTGCTTGGCTACCTTGCTGAGAAACTTGTAGTTGTTCTCCTCGATGACCGAGCGCTCACGCAGGAAGTCTGCCAATTCCTTGCTCGCCACGACTCCATGTTTCATATTATGATAGAGCACGTCAAATCCATTATTCTTGTCACCCTTGAATAGAGAAAAGGAGAAAATTTGCAAATAAATAAATCTACAATGAAAACACAGAGAGAGAGAGTAAAAAATGGTACACCAGCTGTGAACATCAATTGGCCAACAATTAACATTACATGGAATCAGCGTTCATTACACATTATTCCAGCTCTCGAGTGCATTGAGGGAATTGGATGCTCAATTACGGCAATCGATAGAGTAGCCATGTTGCTTTATCAGAGCTCGGATCTTTTATGAGCCTGTCATTCTGGTTTTTTTTTCTTTGCATATACACACGCACACAGCAGAATTTCAACTTTTGAAAGTTCAGCCAAACAGGCTGAAGAGAGAGAGGAAGCTACATCTGCATGATAATAATAGCCGCAGTAGAGTCGGCATAAAAACAAAGCCTGGAGAGCTGTTATAGAGAGGGACAGACAGGTTTAATTGCCGATCGGCGGGAGGTAGGTTGTAGCGTCGAATTGTCAATAGAGCATCGGCGGGCTTACATAAATGCTCGCCTCCTCTGCATGATGAGGGAGTCGGTACTTGTAGCGTACAGTGTATATGGAAGCGGAAGCAAGTAGATACGTTCGTGTTTGTCCGAACGATCGCTCCGTCTCTCTCTCTTTACTCACATATACCTATAGGTACCTACAAGGTATCGCGCAGTCAGTATGAGAGAGTATACGTTACACATAAGCATCGAGCGAAGGATCATCAGACATTATCAAATCGGCCAAGCCCGCGAAAAACTAACCTCGAAAAGGGTTAAGCGAGAAAAAGAGAGAGACTCACCCAAAAGTAATCGGCAAAGTCGACGGTCATGATGCGAGGAGCACACACAGCAAGGACGGGCTTGCTAAGCTGCTCGGTTCTCTCTCAGATCATCGTCGTCGTCCCGGCACTTGTGTAACGGCTCTCTCTCTCTGGCTGACGAGGATGAGGAGGACGACGGTATCGCACCGATATGAGACCTATGTGCTTCAGGGCGAGCTATAGTCGGATTCCTTCCTTCCTCATTCGAGAGACTGCGCCTATTTGCTACTGCACCACACGGGATTACGTATAGCGTAGTGCTGCACAGTAGTGTGATTGTGTGTGGCGCGACGACGACTGACTCTAGACTCTACTGTGTGCCGCAGTGTACAGAACAGCAAACCGCTCCGCTCCTGACGCGCGTGTGTATGTGCAGGTCGCGCGCGTCGCGCCCATCCAACGAGAGCGCGGATTGGGTTCCCGCTGTATTATATACATATATGTGTATACATATATTGTAAGTATATATAGATATAAGAGCATGTAGTGTGCAGTCTTCTGATGCTGCGCGCCTGTATATCGTTTTAAGTTCGGCCGTCTGGTGAATCAAGGCTCGTTATTGCGGCTAATTAGACTGCTGGGTCTGGATTTCGCGCGTTCTTATATATAGCTATACAATTTCTTTGCAAACTCGCACATTCCTAGTATGTATACATCGTTTTTCTCTCCCACTGCTGTTATTATTACAACGACGATGGACACCTTGTATATATATACAAGATTTTTACGACTTCTTCATAAATGATATTTCATCTGCGTCAATTACACGCAGTATATATGTATATAGCCACGACGACGCAGTCCCGAGCGCTGACGTAATGCGCTTAATAAGATAATTAAAATTTATCTACACCTATGTGAGCAAGTATGTCTATAACGGCCGTGCGCGCGTTCGCTGTATTCGTTTATAATATGCGCGCGTGGCAAGTAAGTAGAACTTGGCTATAAGTATAGGTATATATGTATACAATATATAACGGCGAGCGTCTGAACGATGTCATCTGTTACTACTGTATAGAGTGAAGCGCGTGCTGTGCGTGATGATCTAGATCGCGTGCATCAGGATCTATAATGAGCACCACGTGAGAATTTGAATAAAATCGAAATATTAGTATATATTAAAATACGACAAAAATTTCAGAGCGGTCGCAGCTTCCAAAAATAACGGTTACACAACAACCGCAAAGCTCCTGTATACCTACACATCTGCAGCCACTCGAAAAATCCTTTTCCGATCAATTCTCAATACAGCCCACATTTCATTATAAATTTTACCCGAAACTCTCGCTCCCCTAGCTATACAATCAATATTACCGTATTGTTAAACTCCAAAAATAATATACATGTAAATAAATTACACCGAATCAGCAGGTGTATATTTATACACATCAGCAAAGCCGCAATGCAAGTGACAGCTAGCAGAGAGGAGAGAGAGCGCTTGAAACAAAGCACAATCAGCAGGTATATCAAGATCGCGCGCGCATCGTCTGCTGATCCGTCGCGCATGTCTCGGCAGTTCAATTCTCGATTGTGTGTCAGCAGCAGCAGTAGCAGCTGCATCAGTCGCTCTCGCATCAGGTGTGTTGTATCCATCCCTCGCGTCGCGTGTGTCACTCGATTGTAGATAATACATAAGTATTATTTAAATTAAAGTGAAGTATAACAACGAGTGATTAAAAAAAAACAGTTGTCAGTGGGGGCGCGAGGATGCCCGCCAACAAGTCTAACCACAGTACGCCCAGTAAGGAGAACAACAACAACAGTAGCAACAACGGCAAGCAGCCTATAAACGCACGTAAAAAGCGTTTGGCTAACCTCAAGCACAAGAAACACTCGAGGACTTATCTCGTGAGTAGTGTATCTATATGAAAAACTCATCATATAATAACCTAGGTTAGGTCGCGATCTCTGGCCTATATATATGCGCAGTGTACACAGAGGGAGAGGAGAGGGTTCAGCGACCGTTTAGCGCGCGCGTGCGTGCGAGCAAGATTTTATTCACCCCTTCGTGATGTATATACTCAGTCGAAAAATCGACTGTGTCTGATAATGCTACTTCTTCGTCTGTCTCGAAGGTATTACACGATGACGATGATAATAATAGCCTGGCAGGTATATAGGAACACGACGAAGATTGCCAGAGAGAGAGAGAGTGAGCACACCCTCGTCGGGAGGGTATAATCGATGCCGAGGCCGCTATTTTTAGCGGTTACTTTAAAAGCTTCTGCTGCTGCGCCTCTTTACTACCTTTTCATATCGCACTGTATACAGTAGCACACATACACACATATATCGAGATCGATCGGCCTATAAGGCGTGTACATACACCCAGCCAGCATCCGATAAACCAGAACCTACTCGACGAGAACAACAATAGAGAGAGTGTATACTGCTGATTCGGTGGAAAGTCTCATTGTGTATTTTATAGCCAGCTTTTCGACCTTCTCTCGAGCATCTATCGTCATTGTACAGGTATAACGTCACTCGTCTGCACGAGATATCGACTTCCGCATCGATCTCCTCTATACCTACCTCGCACTAGCCCCTTTTTTTAAAGGTAGAGAGAAGATTCTTAACCATCCGCTAGAGGGGGTTGCTATGCTGTACACATATATACAGTAAACTGTCTTCACGAAGAAGTAAAGTATCGAGCGACAGGGGGGTTGCGCGTCTGCGCGGGACTAGCTTACCGCCGCAGTACAGCGCCGGCATATATCGCAGTCGTCCAGTGGCGGACGTCCTGCTCTCGTACACACGTCTCGCCGGCCGCTGGGGAGACAGCACTCTCTTTAGCTTTCTTTAACATTCTAACACAGTCAACTCTGTTAAAATTCAATTCTCTGGAGATTAATCGAGTGGAGCAGTAAGTGTGAGATATTATACCGGACGCATATACATATCTGTAAGAGAGAAAGAGAGATTTTCTGGGGGGTATATAGAAAGAGAGAGAGAGAGAGAGAGACGCCGCACGCGCGCAATCGATAATATCTTGTGTAGGGGGTGTGCGTGTGTGTGCAGCTAGTGCCGCAGCGCTGGCTCGTTAACCACCAGTCAGCTCTCTTTCTCTCTCTTTTACATACCTACTCTCTTATACCTGTGTGCCCTCCTTCGATTATTAGCGTAACATAAAGAGCTTCCGGTTATACCTATACCCTAGGTTTCGATCAATCCAAGGAGTATATAATAGAGAGTAAAGAGCCCAGGGTATATAAGTGCGACTATATCGAGGGAGGGGCAAAGGAAGGGAGAGTTAGTGTGTGTGTGTGCGTGTGTGCAGCAGCAGTAGTAGCGGCGACATCAGCAGTAGCGACAGAGCCACGGAGTCAGCATCAGGTCGTCTCTCGTCGAGGAAGCCTCGTCATGATCGGCTCTTTTTGGAACCTCTGCCGCGCGTGCCCCGCCATGCCGATAGACAAGGTACGTGTGTGAGATATATGTATATATGCATCTGCAACTTCGCAGGCGCGAGATATTGATTTTTCAATTAAAAGTCGTCTGCTCGATTATTATTATCATCCTCGTCATTCGGTGCATAATGCAAGGATCTATAATATGCGAAGTGTATCTATGAACTTCCTGACATGGTGTGTCAGGTTTGAAGCGGCTGCGCCGAGTTCGAATATGCGAGACAGTAGTCGAGTTTGAGGTTAAGTCGGCCGAGTGAGGAACGGCGGGGAATCCCCGGAACCGGAAGTCTATGACTTACGGTGTGGCCCTTTATACATTCTATACTCTATCTCTCGTCCGGCGCAAGGGCGAGACAAGGTCGTACACACGCGAAATTCGCGTTACGTAAAAAAAAGCCGCTCATCAGCATCGTTATCATATAGATCCTCACTTTATATTTATGTACCTATATCAGACGCTTTTGGTCGTGTTAAAATATGGATACGACAGATCCGAATAAAATTTCAATGATGCGTGTGCCCCGAGCGATATTGCTTTGTCGATAGTCGCGGCGACTATAGTATATAAAATGCCGATAGACGGCGGCTGAGTGTATATATATGTGCGCCGCTCCAGTTCCGGTAGCCGGAAAAATCTCTCTTTTCTGGCGACGAGGCGGCGACTGATGCCAAAGGGAAAATGGCCCTATCGATTCGCCACTTCTTCTTCTTAGTGTCTCAATCTACAGCTTTTGAAGACTATATATCTGTATACATACAACATTTTTTGATTATACTATTGGATGCATAGAGGTGTGTGTGTGGGTATGTACTTTACGACGACGACGAAAATCGAGGCCGCGAATCGCGTCGCATTGCCGTAACTTTTCGGCAGCAACGTCGCGTGATCTAAGACGGAATGTACGTGCAGTGCCCACTGCGGACACACGTTTTTTACGATCACTGCATTAAATTCACTCAACCTAAATATATATACGTATACGTATATATAATTGGTTAAAAATCAAGAAGGTATAACAAAATAAGCCATTCATCAGGGGGAGAAAGAATCACGCATTGCGCCACTTTATGCTTCTCTCTCTCTCTCTCTCTCTGGCGGCCAGTACAGTACGTTGACTCATACCACTCGAGGGAGCCGCCGACTGCAAGTATTATAGTTGTGTGTGAACCGACTGTCGTCCTGCGCCTGCCGTCGCCGGCTCTATGTGTGTATATATATACATCTATATAGGAGCCAAGGATATACACCGCGTCACGATCGATTTCTCTCGTCTAGAGAGAGAGAGAGAAAAGGAGCAGTAAAATTTTAACTCACTTGGCAGATAGCTGGCTCTACTGCTATAATGCTCCACCTGTCCTTCTCCGATGATTCTCTTTGACCGCTGCTTTCTGACTTCGTCTTGCTTTTCATTCATCGGTTTATCGATTTTTTTTTATTGTCTTATAGACCTGGATAGAATTCGCGAGGGCGGCACGTTATTTTAGGATAGATGCTTATGAAAGTTTGAGATTGTGAAACATTTGGTATCGACGATAATTTAACAGCATTATTAGCTTCATGAATATACAAATAAATTCTCATCATTCCTATACGTATACGCTGCACAATAGCGTCTTTATCATGCTCGAATCGAAAAAATTTTCGTCATTGTGTTCGTCTCTCGCGCGCGATTAAATTCCACCGATAATTCTTCCGATCAAACTTTCCCCGAACTTGCCTATATGTATACTTATATATTATATACATATACCCGGCAAGACTCTCTCTCTCGAGCTGAATACAAATTTTTCAATCGATTTCCTCGAAATTCACTGCGCCTTGACTTTGCACGCACACACCGCACACACGTCTTATGGCCGATCGATCCTCTCTTCTCGCGGATTACATATACCACTGCAGCAGCAGCAGCAGCAGCAGCGCACGACTGCATCGCACTAGTGCTCTCTTTCATCATTCATCCCTTGTATATATATGATGCATCGAAAAATTCCTACATAAGTTCTTTTAGGTATACACACCTGTATAATAATACACATATATTAAAACGGCGGGAGTTTTAAAACGCTGACCAGGCAAAATCGATCTACCTATTCTATTTTCGAGCTTTTAAATAGGTGTATACCTTGAATACACACACCGCGGCGCAACGAACTAGGTCAAAATACACTAATAATGAAGCGGTGGCATTTCGCTATCGTTATACATATTAAAAGTCGAGCGAGAGAGAGAGAGAGAGAACAAGTGCGGAGGAAGGAGGAGGGGGGGAGACCTTCATTTGTCCATTTGTACGGTTTCGTCGCGATAATAAATGGCCCAGATATACAAGAACTAGCTTGTGTGTATATACATATACACACACATTATACCGCCTACGCGGCAGCACACAGGGCAATCAATAACGGTTTTACCAAAGTTCAAAGTCTCCCTGCGAAATCGTTATTCCCTTTTTCTCGATCGACTTGTAATAAACTGCGGATACTCTCGAGCGTCACGCGAGACTTTTCATCAATATTTATGAAAACAAAAAAAAACGAAAGGATAGATAAAAATTTTATATTTATATGTTTCAGCTCCACTCGGAGTACAGGAGCACGTACACATGGCACGAGTACACGGGGCCGAATCAGGAGCACACCGTGGTGCGAAGAGCACCACAGGCACCGCCGAGTAAGTTGTTCGACTGCATCACACACAGTGACTATATATAATTATACTCGTCGATCGGACTTGCCCCATTAGTCAAATTCGTCATATACCTTTATTTTTCATTTTTTTTTTTCAAACTCAGCTCTTTCTTTGTCTCTATATCTCGCATTGTATAGTTGTAGTGGAAGAATGTTTTTTTTTTATACCTAATATTTTTAACAATTATTGCATATAGAATAGACGCGCGCGATCGTAGCGTCAATCGATAAGCAACGACTCCTCGTATATACGATGTAAGATAGTCTTCTTTTAAAATTTGGAGAAAAGTCATATGATTGTTCGTTAGAGACGACGAGCGAATCTGGTACATATTGAAAAAAAAGTCACGCGCGACTCCATTGTCTTTTTTTTTCTATTCTGAATATTCTATATCTAGTCTGATTTATTACTACTTGAATATATATTATATAAATGTTGTCTTTTGTGTCTCACTCACGCTCTATTAATATATACACACAGACACGTGTTCTATCAACGACACACTCACACTCGTCTCTCATCGTTTTTTCTTTATGCCTTGTTTTCGATATATATATATATGATTTCCTTCTACACACACTATATACACACATACACATTCTTATATATATGGTTGTTGGTTTTGTTTTTCCACTTACGTATTATATAATACCATATCTTTAATTTTTCATTTGAAAAACAGCCTATACATACATATATAGCAGTAGATGCGAGGTGTACATCCCACACATAGACTATACGATATTAGACAAACTACATATAGTAATAATGCCAGGTCCTATTTTTCATTTCTACCTTTTGTACTTTTTCATTCTCTTCGATTTTTCGTTTCTGTTGCGAGCGAAAATTCGCGCATATATTATTATATATATATATACATACGCCCAAGCCTCTAGATACCCAGATAGATCGGCAGACGCGATACCATCGATCTCTTTATAATAAAGAAGCAAAAAAATAAAAAAATTTGAGGGTATACGAGCCGAAGCTGCGAAACGTTTTTTTTCCAGCGAAAGACGCGGGGGGCGCAAAGCTGCAATCAGCCAAGTCCATCGAGGATGAAAATAACGAAGGTAAGGAGCCAATAACAGAGCCGCAGCAGCTCTCCATAAGCTGACAATTAATGCTTTCGAGCCTTTGATTATGTTATAATATTATACTATATATATATGATTCTGTATTGATTGTATAATATACTCGAGCGACATCTTTCGTTTCTTGTATCATATACATTATACAATATAAGCTTTTCCTTCAGACACTGTTCGAGACAAATTTTTTTATTCTATATATACTTTATTAAATTAGCCTCTGCTTCTTTACGAATTTTACTTTTGTCGCGAACACACATACACACACTTGGTTTTGATATCTCGATCGTGTCGTATATATATATATTTTTACAAAACTCGTCGATCAGGATACATATAATACATATTTTTCTCCAAAAAAACACGATATTTTTTTATTAGATAACACATAGAGAGTAGTGAGCGCATGTGGCTGCTTGATTTAATTTTCCAACCCATAATAATAGCCTTTTTTATATACCTACTATTCGCTTTGCATGAAGAAATTTCTTTTTCGAGCATCAGAAACGAAAATTAAAAATTTAACTGCATCAGGTCTACTCATATAGACACGAGGGACGAGGTAACACACGAAATACACATGCTATACAGATGAGATACAACGTGTATACATACACTCACCTTTGATTATATCAGCCTTGTAGTTAACGCGCGTCCGAGCTGTGACTATATACACAGACACGATAAACACACGCGAGTGTGATACGCAAATCGTTTGTCGAACGAGCCATAATTTTATTTTTTTTTTATATAATCTATATATTGCACTGCATGGCACAACGCAACAGCATTTGTAGCATCACACGCTGCACACATTTTTTAGCAACAAACACAAATTTAATTAAAAAAAAAAAATGAAAAGAGCGAAAGTAAGACATGACACGCGTTGCATGTATCATTATATATCTGATCGCTGCACGTGTTTGATGAAGAAAAAAAAAGAGTCTCTAATACTCCTATTGATACACCAACACACACACAGTCACGTTTTATATATACACGTCAGACACACACGTATGAGTATATATATATTGTCTTATATATCTACGAGATTCGATCGAGGAGGAGGAGCAAACACACGGCCTTTACACTTTCAAATTACATATACATACAAAATTACGTAACAATGTGTATAGTTTAAAGGCCGTCTGTTTTTCGAAAGTATAAAATATAAAAAAAAATCGAGCTTCGAGCTTATCGACTTAGACACTGCTATGATGCGTAGCTTATTGTTCCGGGGGTTGACCCGCGCGTATATCTTATATTATATTACCCAGTGGTATTATATACTTGTAATATTCATGAGTATAAGTGTGAAGAGAGAAAAAAAAATTTATATAAAAAAAAATATTTGAAATAAGATAAGATGCGCGTGTCTCGGTGTGGGATAACGCTAGGCTGGGACATTTTTCAGGGACGAGTTTGGAGCCGCCACTGCCAAGGCGGAAGAAGTGCCCGGAGTTGGCTTACAGAACGCACGAGTTCATATCGTCTGCCGCTCAGCAACATGCCAACATCCAGGCAGCCGATGGAGGCGGCCTCGTGGGCGGCGGCGGTGGTGGTGGAGGAGGTGGGATCGATGCCCTCGACTCCAATGTCGTAGCTGACAAAGTTAGAGTGAGTCCTGTGACGTGTGTTCGATTTTTTTTTTTTTTTTGGCTTCTTGCTGGAGGAAGATTTTTTTTTTTAATTGTTGTATGGTGTTGTGGGAGGTATTGGCGATGATGATTTGATTGGAGAATTTTTTGAAGTATTTAAATCGCTTATATTTTACACGAAATGTCGTCATCGACTTACTTCAAGGTTGACGTTTAAATTAATTTTTTTTAAAGATATAGTACTTATAGAAAACAATATAAAGTTGTTTTACTCGATTGCATCAAGAGTTTTGTAGTTATGGAATTTGAAGCAACGCTATCATTTCGCTTTCGTAACATGGTTTTCAGACAGGAACTATTCTAACGTAGTTTTGGAAATATTTAATCTCATATATGGATAAGTTTATCTAAAGTTAGCAACCAGCAGACAAGTTTCCTAATCTTTGAAATTGACTATCAACAGAATTCTATTTGGCCACACCTAAATTATTCAGAGTAGCTTTCATCTACGTATGTACATTTAAATTTTGAGCGAAATTCGAAGAAATTTTTTCTCCAAAATAGTACATTAACCGGAGGCTCGTCCTTGAAGGGGCTGTAACTTAAAAAATATCTAAGAATTTCCAGGAGTCTCTGAATAAATCATCATTCCAAGCAACCCCACATATACTCAACAAACTCTCATCCCTTAACCATCTGATTTCCACAGGAGGTGACAAAGACACTGCCAGCCTCGCAGTTGAGCAAAGCGATCACCCGGATAAGCACCGAATATAGACTCCAGTTCGCTTGGCCACGTCGACAGCAGCACCAGCTGACCAACGGCGAGATAACAGCTCACCACAAAGACGAAGCTCTTAGTAACGAGCAGCAGCAGCAGGTGCCCAGGAAGTCCTTGAGCATGGGTGCGCTGAAACAGGGCTCGATCATGGCCGCGGCGCCGGCGCCCGTCCACAAGAAGCGCCAGCACGCCGCGATCGATCACAGGCGAGTGTAATGTAGTTCTTACATATATTCCTCTTCTTGGCTTGGCTCTTATCGCTCGCCGAGTAAAGGATGACTCATATATACGCTTCTAAAAAGAGAGCCTGATGTCGTATCTAGGGAAATAGGATTTTGTCAAGTTGTTTGCTCTTTATGGAAGGGCTGAGCCTACTTTATGGATTGAGATTTTATCGGGAGGCTAATATTGCCGATGAGATTCCTTCTTATTTGCAGATGTTGCGTAAGCTCTCTCGGAGCTTTTAGTCCTCGTGCTACGAAAATAACAGCTTTGTTTAGTTGATTTGTTAATGTAGATTTTGATTACACCTACTTTACTAGTAATGTATTTTCATTATTAAAATATTTCACCACCTGATTAAAACAGACGCGACGGCGTGCAAGCTTCGGAATTGGAGCCGCTGGTGCGAATGGACGGTGCGCTTCCGGAGGCCGACGAGCAGGACGAGCTCGACGCGGTGGAGCTGAAGCTAACGCTGAAGAAATCCGGCAATCGAGCCGTTAGGATAGCCGAGCAGCTGGGAGGACCGAGCAGTGGCGAGTTCAGAAAGACTCAGGAGAGGCCCTTCTCCGCCACGGAGGTAATCGAGCTTAGACGCGAGCTTAAGCGACTCGCCGATGAGTACAAGGTATATTAATTACACTTAATAATCATTGAAATTTGTCAATTTTTTTTATCAACGAATCATTTAATTTTAGCACCGTGACTGGGGCGGTGGAATGGCGACCGAGGACGAGGCGACGCTGTGGAAGCGCGTGTCGAACAATCATGCACTGAACGCTCTGTCGCTGGCCAGGTCAGCTACCAAAGAGGAGAAAGAAAAGGAGAACACGAGAAAGGTCGGACCAGCCGCGGCTGTCCAGGCAGCTCAAGTCGCACCGGCCGGCAGGCCGTCCTCGGTGCAGGCACACGCACGACCGCTACATCAGACGCTCACCGCTGAGGACGTCAAGGCCGAAGACAATAGAGCTGCGCTCGCCCGACTCGCTCGTAAGGACTTTTTCATACGCCATCATCTCGACCGGACGACGGGTGCTGGTAAGAATTTTTTTTCCTTTCCACAAGGTTATCCGATTCGGAAGATAATATCCCTTACTGGCTTTTGCAAAGCTGATGGTGCACTGCTTCCCTCTCCGACGAGAGAGAAACTGGAGCCCGTGATGCCACGTCGTCGAGATGAGAACCAACAGCAGACCGAGAGTCAGCCACGATCTAAACCCAGCCCGAAGAACAGTCCGCGCAGCGCGCGTTCTCAGAGCGTAGGGCCCAGCGTCGTTGAGCGTCGCTCGCCTAAACGTCATCCTCAGCGTCCGCCATCCGTTGCTAAGGATCTTAAGGTTGCTTTGGACACAGAGAGTTTTTTTGTTGCTGTGAAGTTTTGACCAAGTGCTTTTTTTTCTTTGTCTCGTAGGAGAAGGAGAAGGACAAGGAGATGAGGGAAAAGAGCTCGGAGCGCGAAAGGCATCCCCGACCGAGTAAGTAATGACCGGCAGGTTCATTCGATGCTTTTTATTATCTTTCATTCAGACCTGTCGTTTTACAACCGAGACGGACACCGAACATTCGATATATACTACATGAACGATCGAATGCAGTGGTCATTATGTATCTTCTTCTTTTTTTTTCTTTTTTTTTACTCTCATATCTACTATCATTTTTATTGGATTCTTTTGCATCTTCGTGCATAAAAAGCTCGCAGTTGATACTTTAGAAAGTAACTCGTATGTTACCGTGCGTCATTAGGACTTGGATTGCTCTTTATATGTCATACTACTACTACTACTACTACTTCACTATACCACACGATACATTTGTATAAGGTTCTTGAAAACTCATTGAGTTATATATTTTATCTATTTATACATATATGCCACATACGTCCAAGTCGTAAAGTTGTGATAACCCGCGAGAGTACAAGTATATAAGGATTACCACTTACGATTTCTTAGCATATTGTGATAATATATACATATGAGATTATTAATCAGTAGCTTTATTGTCGGGGTCTCTCGTTTATTACCAATTGTTAGCCTAACTGAATATTGTACTCTCGTCGATTCGTTGAAAACAGTGTCAATGTATTTTTATAACTAGGGGCGTGCATGAGAGACCCTAATGGTTTAATGACGCATTTTGTTTGTAACATATACATATTATTATATAGTTATATATCTACTTTTTATGCCTCTCTGTCTTCTCGGTTTAATTATGCCCTCTATTATACAACTTTTCTCTGACATTTTGTTTTTAATTTGCGACAGTAGAACTAAGCATAACATAGAGCAGAGAATGTGCGAAATCCATAGTAATCTTTATTATATATAACCCTTGAATTTATGATTTCGTTTAGTAGCGTTTATTATTATTACTATATACCTACTATATACTATTATCATTATTATTATATACTATTCTGTCACAAGCTTTTTGCGCGCCTTTAGAGTAATTATATACCGTTCGCTCCTTCCTCTTTACTCATTAATAATCTTCTCATCCGACTTTTCGCTCTATTCTAACGATAAGAAAAGAAAGAACCGCTCGGTATACAAGATAAAAAATTCGTCGGCCAATTCATGCAGCATCACACCGACATGTTTCTCAGCTCACAGCTTGACCAAGCACCTTAATCATAAAAAAAAGAAATTCAATTAAAAAAAAAAAAATGTCGCGACGAATAGCGAATCGAGTTATATGTAAAAGAGAATATTCGCTATGCGTACCATATAGGCGCAGTCTCGCGTTGGAAGACGAATCGAGCGTCGTCCGCAAGCACCGGACCGAGATCGAGAAGCGAGTCGACGACTCGTCTGCGCAGAAGACCCTATTCTACTGCATCGACGGCTCCATCCAAACGTACGTCTCCCCAGATAGATTGTCCCACTCTCACCACTACTTATTCTCTCTGTCTTATATTTCTCTCACGATATATACTGTCTTTCTCTTTTTCTCTCTGTATATGATTTTTTGTTTTCATTCAGCAAACTCGCCGCTGAGTTTTGTTCTCTCACCCGACATGTATCTATACATATCATCGAATTCTCATATAAATAAGCTCAATCTGTTGTTCCACACGCTGTATAAAACGCCCGACGCGAAAGTTCAGTTTTTCCACGCGAATAACATCGTTGCGAGTCTTTTTGTTTTTTCGAGAAACGCTGACAATGCACGGTATAGTAGTTGCCTTTTCAATCAGTTATGAGGATCGACGTACGTTAGAGTGTACATATATTGTATTTTAAAAAAAAGCTCGATCCTTATCTCTGAAATAAATGCACCGCTATGCAGCTTGACGATCGAAATCGATGCTTTCGCGATCATGTCACACCGTCGTTCTCGGATCTCTTTTTCTGTATACTATACTGTACACACTGTTCGATGAACTATATATATTATTATAAAGTAGCGTTATTTGCTATGTAGCCACTTGAAACAAAAAATCCGTAAAATTCTTAGCGTAGCTTCGTATATTAAAGTAGTTTGGTTCTTCAACAAGTAGTATGTCGTTGAGCAAGAGAAAACACAATAAGAGAGACCACACATCAGACGTGTGGACTCTTTTGGTACACATGATATGAAAAAGATACAAAAGAGTATTACAATATCCGAAAAAAAATGAAAAGAATCGCGCTCGCGATGATAATTTGGGTGGAGGAAGGAATAAAAGAGAAAAAATAATAATGTGCCAATGATTATAAGAGAAAGAGAAGAAAGAAGCATCAAGTGCGAATGACTAGAAAATGATGAAAAAAAGCCATATGTTGTAAACGTCGTATGTTCTAGCCTTCCTCGCAACCAATGCTCCTCCCCATCGCCCTGCTCATCATGCAAAGCCCATCAGTACATTAGCGGGTAGCGCGAACTTAGCCACCGCCTCCGCCGCCGCCGCCGCCGCTTCGAGTAACTCCGCGAACGCGAAGTCAGCACAGTCACAGTCACAGTCACTAAACGCACAACAAAACGCGCGACAGTCGATCAGCCGCGTGCAGCCAGTCGCCAGCGCTGCAAAGCAAGCGCAGCGCCAGCCTACTGCTGCCTACTCCAAAACGCCCCTAAGGCAGCCGCAGCCGCAGCCTACTAGTCAAGCCGGCCAAGCTAGTAAGTAGCATGCGATCACTGCACTCTCACACTCACTGTCATCACCTTCTCTATTATGTCTGTTATCACACGAATCTCTCTTATGTTTGTATACCCTCATTTTATATGCTCATGTGTACTCTGACATTTGGAAATCGTCGTCTTGAAACTGTAATCGATCACATGTTCTTAGGAAACCTTGCTCAAATCATATCTCTCCCAGCTGAAAATAGAAAAAATCAGATGATTAATCACGTGAGATTTTATATGATTTATCATATGATTCAAAACGATCACATGATGTATCATATGATTTATCATGTAGCTTCGAAAATATCATATGAAAAATCATATGAATCTTTTCAGCTGGGGAGAGAGAACGGCGTAGCTTTCTCCGACTTGCAGTCCGGTTATCCTCTCCTCAATCGGCGTTGCAGTTTTCTTAGCTCCGCTTGGGTTTTCGGCCTGATTGGTCTGGCAACCCTGCAAGCTTCGAAAACTGCACCGTCGCCGTGACTGAGGGAGGAGAAGTCTCTCTCTGCACTCCTCGGGATACATGATATCCTTACGAGGAATGCCTGTTAAGCGTCGAAGCCTCTGGAAATTTTTCGAGAACCTTCGTTACTTAACAGCCCTAAAAAGCGGGATTAAAGTAGCATTTTATTCCTGCATATTTTTTCCCGCAAATTTACTGTATTCCCGAAATTTGCGGAAATAAAGTTCATTATTCCCGCAAAATTTGGAAAATTTTTTTTAATTCTGAAAAATTTGGAAAAAGTTTAAAACTTATAAAAAAGTTAAAAAATTTTGAATTTTTTGAATGTTTAAAAAAACGTATATTTTCATCCTAATGACGGAGGCTGTGTAAGTCCCATTTTTCAAGAAATAAAGCGGCTACACAGCTCAATCGTGAATAAAGCCCTATATGCAACACAAGAGTAAAGTCGATTATTTTCTCGGGTGATTTACTGCCCTCGCTTCGCTCGGTCAGTAAACTCTCACCCGTGCGAATAATCAACGACTTTACTCCCTTGTTGCATAATGCACTATTATTCACGACTGAACTATAATAGCTACTTTATTCTCTGAAAAGCGGGACTAAAGTGTCATTTTATTCCCTCGTATATTTTTTCCCGCAAATGTGGGCAAATTTTTGAACAAAATAAACAAATTTTTGGAAAAATTAAAAAAATTTAAATTTTTAAAATGTTAGAAAAATGAAAAAAAAAATTAATTTTAGAATCTTGTAAATTTTGTAAATTGAATTTGTATTGACGTATGTCCCACTTTTCAAGGGAACAAAGGGGCTATAGATTAAGTCGTGAATAAAGTTCTATATGCAACACGGGACTTAAGTCGATTATTCCCTGGGGTGATTACTGTCCTCACTTCGCTCGGGCAGTAAACCCAGCCGCGGGAATAATCTACGACTTTATTCCCTTGTTGCATAATTTACTATTATTAATTTCGTCACTGGTCTATCTTAATAACTCAAAATTTTGCATAAAATTTGGTCACGGATGAGCACTAGGCTCTCCGATGACGGCTCCGGTTGCCTCCGCAGACGATGCGCCAGGCGCATTGTCAGCAGGGAACACCGTTTCCCGAGAGTTCGCACGCTGCAGAGGTGCAACGCTTGCACTTCTGCACGCGCGATCGCTGGCCGCCGACGAGTCGCGTCGACGGCACAGCGAGCAGATCACCGGCGACCACACGCGGAGCAGAGCTCTACCTAGTGCACCAATAAATCACATACTCCTAGTTCTGCCTTCTCTTTGCTCTCAAGGAGAGCCCCAGCCCATTTCCCGTCCATCACACTGTCATCTTCTTTAGAAAGGAAGCAACTCGGTTCCATTTGGCATTTAGCCATGTGGTGGCCGGCTCTTCCGCACTTGAAGCAGAGGGTCGACTTATCCGTGCTCTTGCAGTCGTCCTTCCAATGTTCAAAGCCTAAGCACTTGTGGCACCGCACTACCTTTACTCTCTTTCTAATTCTGCATTTTATTAGTCCCACGCAAAGGTGTCCTATTTTTAGTATCTCATCGGCCTCTCTTTTGTTTGGTATCACTATGACTATTCTGAGGTCTCTCATGTTGAGCTACAAAAGGTTTCCTCTTCTACCCTCTTCCTGTTTTCTAAGTACTCCTTCTATCGCTGTTCTTACCTCATCTTCTATAGCTTCCAGCACTGCTTTCTCTGCTTCTGCTGTGGAAGCCACCTTGTTAAACCCTCCTTGCAGTTTTAGGAGAACGTCTCCTTTTCTAGTGTGTTTAACTCCTAGACCGTCGCTTCACTGATATTTGTGTTTATCTCCTTTCTGATTTTCCCCAGGACTTGCGCATATGTCTTGTCTTGCCCCACCTTCACTAGTAGCCCTTCGGGCTGCTTACTCTTATTGGATCTCACATCCTGTGTAGTGAATTGCGAGGGGACCCCAATATAAGGTTTCTACAACTTTTCCTGCCTTGTTTCCTCCGCTGCTTTTCTCTTATGGGCTACTCGTCGGGCTTCTTCTGGGCCCCTTGGCCCGTGTGCTTGCGAGAATCGAATCTCTTATGAGCTATCCGTGTGCACATCTTGTCGCTTTCTCCCGTACCTGATACCGTGATTCGAAACGGGTTCAAAATCTTTAAGCTTTTGAACCCGTTCTGCGATACATTGTATGTCTCTTCCAGTCGCACCGCTGGCACGTTTAGTGTACACACTTGTTTTTTCTCTATCTTTTTTATCTGTTTCAACGCCTTCGGAATGCCTTTCTTAGTCGGGGCATGCACGTTTGTCTTGCCCTTAGCATACTCGTGTACTTCGGTAATATTAACTTTTAGTTCTTCAAAGGAACCACCTTACTCAGCTGGTTTATTGATTGGGGATCACTTTTTTCGTTGTTTGACACTTTTGGAGTATCCTGCTCCGATGCGTCGCTCCAGTCACCCGGCAAGCAACTATATTGTCCCCATATTGTGGCCCGACGAGACCTGCCCAGAGCTGCAATGGTCTCGATGACGCGCCCCTCCGGCTACGACAGGACGCAATCCGGGCACCACCCGGCGCTGCTGAAGCCTTTGGGATTTTCGCCGGATGATAAGGCAGTCAAGGCAAGTCGGCTTCACTGCCCCGGGCCCCTGTACTATCTGGTAGCCTGGGAGTGTCATAACCTAGTTTATCTCACGGTACTCTCTACGGTACTCTACCCTAAGTCCACAGCACTATTCCAAAGGTAGCAGGTAACAGTCCTCCAGTCGTACACTGGGCAACCTTTGTACCGCCCTGCTTGCTCAGGTAGTCCGGGGACCCTACTCCCTGCAGGAGTCGAACTGACTCCCTGGACAAAATGTATGTGTGTATGTGTGTGTGTGTGTGTGTGTGTGTGTGTTTTCAAAATATTAATAGTTGTTTCAATGAACTATAGACTACATAAATATAAAAAATTGTAGACTACATAAATATAACAAATTATAGACCACATAAATATAACAAATTATAGACCACATAAATATAACAAATTTATATTTTTTATATTATTTACAGTGAAGAAGACAAACATCATGCAAAAACAGCAAGTACATTGAAATACCAACAACGTATATTTTTAAACTGGGAATCCGATGACGAAGACGAGGATGTACCTTCTTCTATCGTAATATTATTAAAAGCGCATGAGTTTCTTGGAAGGCATGGATGGTGCCTTATAAATGAGGGAAAACTATTAACTTTCATAATGAAATTGCTTATACCACAATTTCGATCACCATTGTACTTATCAATTAAAGAAAAATTGAAAGAACCCTTAGAACAAGTAATTTATTGTTTATATGGGCATCCGGATAAGAATCCCAATATTAGCAAATTAAAAATAAAAAATTACGATGAACACGTAAAGAGTCACATAAAGCTTACTTGGGAAGCGTGTGAACTATTATTTGAATTTTATAGGCCACAAATTTTACCAAGTTTTGAATCAAAACGAGTGGACTCAATTAATGTTGATGTCGTATCTTTATTTAAAGAAATTTGTAAACTAGTACCGCAAGACAATAATCCTAATCAAATAATAGATGAACTTAATGCCTATTTAGTCGGAAAAAAGACAGACTTTCCATATATCAGAAATCCACTACTAAATAGTCAAATTGCATACATATATTATCTTATAGCTGATTTTTATTTCAAAGCTGGTCCTAATCAATCATGGAAAAAAGCGATTACTTATTATAAATTTGATTTATGCCTACATCCAAATGAATTAAATTCTTGGGCTGGACTAGCGATGTCAACTAGTACATTGATGGAAACATGGTTGAACAACTTTCAACCAAACATGTTCGTATTTTTAATATTTCGTTGATTTTTAATTAATAATATAATTATGAATGTATTTTTATTGCAGTAACGAAGAAAAGTATTTGAGAGAAGCTAAAATTGCACAACGTAGTTATGAACAAGCAATCAATTTAGCTCCATCCCATCTTACTATATGGACAGAATTTGGAAATTTTTTATATACTGTTCATTCGTTTTGTTCACGATTATTAAAACAAGAAAGTGACTCATTAAGTATGGAAAGATTTAGAATTATCGAAACACGCAAAGAAGAAATGTTGGAAGAAGCTGAAAAATGCTTTACATCTGCTAATCGTATTTACACAGCTTGTCAGGGCATCGATGAACCTCAAGATGAACGATGGCTTTACCACTATATGTTGGGAAAAATTTTAGAAAAAAAAAATCACGAGCCTCCGATCTTTTTAAGTCATTATTCGAAGGTATGATTTACATGAATTATAATTATTATTCATGAGAATTGAAAAGTAAATGGATTGTTGATATCTTATTCTTTTTACTTATTACTTTTTAGAAGAGAAAATATGGATCCATGAAAATTTTAGCTTTACCCCAGAGGAAGCTTTGTAATAGTAACATTTTTAGTATCTTTAAAACTTCGTAGAAGCGTGTTTCAAGTGTGAATCGTGTGATAAACCTGCGAGCGAGAGAGAGAGAGAGAGAGAGAGAGAGAGAGAGAGAG